>JAODIE010000002.1:2895288-3055592 GCA_027575565.1 Diploeciton nevermanni | reverse complement strand
TGACAAATCAATCATACTGAAGAAGGCAACATGCCGAAAACGTTTTACCAATCAATTTTAAGTAAGTGTTATAGTGCACTTTACTTTACTAACTCGACTATCCAAGAAATCTTTAGAAATATTCAACATTCTGCTTTATATTACAATTTTCAATAGTTTGTACTTTTTACCATGAATTTCTGGCAACCGTCTAGTTCTAAATTTTTCCGATCTTCCCTAAATTACAGTACCTGCATTTTCTCCTCCATCGGCAAGGACCAATAGAAGGGTTTGAAACTCTCCTATTTGGGGGATTTAGATCTCCGACAAACCAACACAGAAAGAAACTTCTACAAGGAAGTTACTGGTAGTTACTTGTAAGCATTCGGAGATCTGTAGCTAGTCGTCGGGAATTCATTCATGATTATTTATAAACAGAGATTCACAAATAGTCATTATCAACAACCTACGCTGCTACACTTCTGTCTACAGATCTCTGTACGTGAATACGTCGACAACTCATCTATCATCACTAATCCCCACTAAGCAAATTATGTTTCGAAATATTTACTAAAGAAAAATATTATTAGGAATGATAATGTTGGTAACGGCATTACTTAATAATCTATGAACTTTTGAATTTCTAAGTCATTTAATATGATTTGTACTATATGTACAAATATTGTTCAAAATTTTCAAAATAAAGTAGATAAGCTACGCAATGTGCTCTATAAAGTTTTCCAACTTGATGTATGCTTCAAATAGGTGAAAATAAATGAGGTAGAGCCAGATATGTTAGAAATATCCTTGCACACATCTCGGTATGAACTGTGCATTCAACAGAAATAAATTACAAGTCACTCAGAATTTACTCCCACATCAAAAATGCGAGATTTCTGTTTATGCTGCGTTTACGACTAGTGCATAGGCACATCAAAAACAATTAAAAATTTAAATTATTGCCTTGTTTATTAATAATATCTTCTAGATCTAATTAAATGGGTGTAGATGTTTAACTCGCCATAATCACACTAGTCATAATCATTTGAATATTTCATTAGATAATATATGTATATTTGATTAGCCACCTAACTTATCCAAACAATCAGTAGAAAGAATCTTAACATTTGTTAACATTCTGTCATTAAAGCCTAGATTAATATCGTAGACACATATGTCGCGTGATAAATCAAGAGGACATGTTCTAGCATTTAAAATATAAGCAATTTGGGCAAATGGAAATGCTAAAGTAACTGAGAATAGGGAGAATAAAGATATTGTACATTTGATTAATAGTTAACATTACACAGTGTGCCAACACAACACGTAAATCAACCTGTACACTTTTCAATGTAACATTTCTCAAAATCCTTAGAAATTTATTGGATACAACGTACATTAATAAAAAAAAACTAATATGAAAAAAATAGACGGCATTAATCAATATCATTATATATTACGGTTTGATTTTTTTGTATTTAATAGAATGATAAATTGCCCAAAAAATACACATTTGATAAAAATATGATTAATTTATTTTTCTAATTAATACGTTTCAGGTTTTAGTCAGATACAACAAACAAAACAAAAACAACCTGAATTATGCTTAGAAAGATTCCATCAACTTATCGGTTTACATTCGAAATCGTTTCAATGTTTCGCGCCAAGTTAAACATCTCATAGAATTTACAAAAAGCAAGTTCTTATGAATACACGGCTCATTAGCTGATGTTATTCATGGCATTTTGCCTTGGAAAACTATGAGATGCACGCTTCGTAAATCGCAGACAGATCAAACCAGGGCAACAGTATCAACATATCAAAAGATCACTGGACTGAACTGAAGTTTAGTAGCTTGTAAAGCCGGCTATCAAATTGCAAATGGGATTAAAGTAGTTCAGAACAGAACTGTTCAATATATTTTAACTGACTCTTTAATTGCGTAAATGTTTGTGAGAAATATGTGGCGATGGAAGTAAATATTTAGATAATTTAGACGATTTGATAGTTTTCCGAAATAAATCAACTATGATTATGTAATAGAGAATAATAAAGAATAAACCTAAATAAAAAAATTACCTGTCACAGATACATCTAGTAATGTTTTCATAATCGGGAGAACAAACCAAACGGTGGTCATCACATTCTTCGGTGAAATTACAAAATTCACCCCAACTGCTCACTAAAAGTAAAGAAACAAAAAGAACAATTGAATATAATCACAAAAATTATATGATAAGTAAACTTTCAGAATTTATAATTCTTAAACTAAACACTATAATTCAATATGCGAAAACATCGCAGTTATAGAGAGAAATTTAAAGATAACTAAGTTCATCCTACGAGTGCAGCACATTATCAGATTAATTGTTAATCACTTAAGAACTAACTAAGATTTAATATTTATTCTTTTACCTACGCAATTAACATCTATTTAGCAATCTTTAGTGCTAGTTTTAATTCAAATCATAAACAAATGCTAAACTGACATGAAATAGTTATATGAGAAAAACTAGGATGCTCTTCTCAATGCAACAAATCATAACTTTAAGAGTTGATTACTAGATAACAAGCTAAGATAAAGCATTTATTCCTTAGCCATATCAATCAACATTTATTTAGAAAATACTCGTAATAATTTTAATTATTTATATAAACACATATCTAAATTATTTAAAGAACTTGATTTTTAATGCTAAAAATTTTTGATTTTTTAACTGTTTTGCATTTAAACTAGATTCCTACGGATATAAATCACTTACCTAGACATAAATAAGGAAGAATGAGAATGCTGAAAAACAGGTACGACATTAACACTCTAATTGAATCCATGATTTTAAGCGTTTTAATTTAAATTGTGTTAATTCTAAAGAAATCTTTACTACACACAATTCAAGCACTCTGTGGTTATTCTCTTCAAATTAGTTTTTATTCACTGTTTTATTATTTATATCAGATTGCAAATGATAATTTTCTAACTTAATTCAAACTTCTTCGACACTTTGAATTAATTTTCTTCCATTTATAAACTCCTTACTCTCAATCAAATTCTAGCCTCTCCCATACTCTGAAATAATTCACAATTGTTTAAATCGGGTTGAAAGGCCGTGGCTGGCAATCGGCGCGGTTTGTGCAAGCCTGAAGTTTAAGCAGCGCGCGGCGTCGCGATGCATATCGCGCATGGCCGATTTTATTTATAAAACGACAAACGTCTCAACATACTATACCAGAGAGAGAGAGAAAGTAGAAACCAAGAGATTACAATGATTGTGGTGATGTAAACCAATGCTCAACCATTCAACTTGTACACTCGGATTCACTTTGATGCACTTTTAAAATAGATCTGTTTTCGGATATAAGCCGACGTAATTGCTTGAGCGATGGTTGGCAGTTGGCGCAAAAGTGCCACGGAAGCTTAACTGGGTCTGCGAGCTTGAAACGCAAAAGAACGATTGGTGGGTGAAGTGTACAAAGTTTAGCACAAAGCGCTTGATTGTTGCATACCAATGGAGGTGTGTATGTGAGGTGTAATTAAATACGTGCAGGGTAAAGTGTACAGGTTAGAGAATGTAGGTTTGGTCGTGCGGTCAAATGTGGTTATACAGTAGAGAATGTTTGGGTAGTTTGATTGTTTGCAGTTATTGAGGGTTTTCATGCGAATTGAGAATGTTTAAATTGTTTCACTGCTGTAACCTTTTAGTTGCTTAGGGGTAGTTTAGTATGTTATATATTTTTAGTCTGAAGAAAACGTAAGGTACTTTATTTATTAATAGTAATTATTCTTTATCTCGCAAAATATATAATTACTTAGAATCCATTAAAATGCTAACTAATAGCAGCTTAAACTTTGCATATTCTAATGAGCCCGATATAGAGCATTTCTAGCATGTTTTCCTTAATCCTCATATCCCAAGTACTATTTAAGCATTAAAATTTTCTAATCTTGTTATCGAGTAAATTTATTGCGAAAGACCTCGTATCTTGTAACTAGATTTTTTAACATTTTGCTACTATCTAGTAATATCGAAGCTTGCCGATGATCTGGTGAACCTAAGCGGCACAAGCGTGAACTAAGAATTCTACTATAAAAATCAATGTCGTTTAGTTGCGGCGCTAGCGCCACTTACAGCCATATGCCGCAGCATTCGTGTCGGCTTCCTTCGGCTGCTGAAGTCAGAAATGCCAACTAAAACAATTGCACCACGTCCAATTGGGTAAATATTTGCTCAATTATTTTTTTCAAAACTTACTCTAGTAATGTATTATATATGTTATTTAAAATTCTATTGTATGTAACGCTTCCATTAATTATAATTTATCCAAAACCATTTATAATCCTACCATTGTTTTTGAGTAATAAAATTTTAAAAACGCTACTTCTATGTGTCAAATAGACATATATACACATATACAACGTTACGCAACGTAATTCATTTTTTTCTGTATTTACCAATCTTAACAAGGCATATAAAGAATTACGTTAATCATACTTTTGTGTTTTAGATTGCGATATAACTCGTAAAACTACTTCATAAATTTAAAACTGGAATCTTTCATCAAACAAACATTGTGTATATAAAAATCTATGCCAATCTTCCAGTAGAAAACTTTATAATTTGCATTGGAATGTGCGTGATTCTTGTGCACATTGGTCAAACACACGCAATATGTAGGTAGGTATTGATTAATAATATTTTAATTATTATCAAAAATCTTGAAACAAAAATAAATAGAATTTTCTAAATAATTCCAATCTGACTTTGTTGTTGTAGAACAACAATTGTCTAAATGTTTTTATTAAATAAACATTCAGGAACAGGAAGAATTTATTGAACAAATGCAACCAACATAATGGCAATCTAACTGAAATAACTTTGAATTGGTATACATTCTATCACTTTATTTGCATACTTTTAATAGATTTTATTTTTAGTTAACACAATCATATTAAAAGCCATAATTTAATTGCCGAGTAATATCGTATAATTGTTGAACATTAAAAAGCTATTTCGAATTACGAAACAGAAAAAGTAAACTAGAGGTTTTTGAATATATATATATAGGCAACTTTATATTCATTGATGTGTAACTTGACACTTCTTGCACCATATGATCGTTTAAATATTTCAAAAAATTGCAATAATAATCAAATAAAACAAATTTACAATGCAAGAGAACATTGAAAGTAGTGACTTACTTAAAACTGCCTTAGATAAAATAACATTTGGTGAAAATCTCTACGAATCACTAGCAAAATACCGAAATTTAGATGGTATCCAAAAACTAGAGCGAAAAATCAAGCAAGAAATCAGTTTCCTAAGAAAAGTAAGCACATTACTCTACTATAATACGGCTAAATAGTAATATAATTTGTTATATGTTTTTAGATATGCAAAAGTAATACAATAAAGAAGGAACATTTGCAATGTTCAAATTTAACCCACTTTAATGCTCTAGTTCAAGTATTAAGTCAAGTTGAAAATTGCTTACATGTGAACAAACCATTTATGCTGGATGATCGTAAGATTATTATAGATATTATTTCTGATGGAGGTCTTACTTGGACAAAAGTTATTGCAAGGAATCCAAAATCATTGAGTCAAATATGTATGGGGAATACGAATTATGGAGTGAGGAGTATTTTTGATCAAGCGGAAGAGTATATTGAATGTGCTCAACAACATCCTTGCATGTTTCAAGTTCCAAAGGTAAATATTATAATGAATGTTAAATAATAAGTAATCTAAGCACTTATATTTTAAAGAAGTATACCATTGTATTGAAATAGATCATTTTTGTGTTTGCAAATGGTATAGGATCTAACTTGGCTGATAAACTGGAGTCTCTCAACATAAAAGTGCAAGGAGAAAGACTTAACATCGATTGTAGCATTGAGTTTGAATATGAACTGCCTGATTTGACAAAAGAATTATCTAGTGAAAATACTGCACACATTCCAAAGGTGAATGTTGATGTTTCTACAATGCTGGCTTATGTGAGTTCTGTAACAAATGGAAGTTGTTTGAAGTACAAATTTGATGCTCCTGTACTTGCCCAACAAGCACAATGGGAAGTATCTCATCCAGTCAAACCTTTATTAGATAGTTTCTTTAAGGATAAAACATTGTACTGTTGTGAAACAGCTAAAGAGAGCTTTCTAAGCATTTTACGTACAGTTGGGGGGGAAAAAGAGAGAGAACGCGGTGGAGACTTTCTGAAACGTATTATAATCCTCCCAGATAATGCCAGTGTGAAAGATACTGTTGAATATAAGGATGTAGATTATGCCTTCAATAGTGTGCAGTATTCTGGGGAGAAGATTTTGCCTATTGGGGGGAAGATTAAAGAGAGATCATTGTCAATTTTTTCATTTGGTGATCGCATTCGTGCTGTTACTGTTAGTTCAAATGATGGGTTTGTTAGAGCTACTAAACAACAGGTAATGAAGTTGAGAATTATTATTTTATACTAATTTACGTTTTACCGTTGCAGGGTATTAATTTTGTTGTATTTGTGCATCAGTCCAGGGCATTGACAGAGCAGAAAGAAAGTAAAGCAATTTTAATTGATAATGATGTGGATTGTATTGACAAATGATGACTTGACAATAAGAAGATAGAAGAAGAGTACTGGGATGTACTGGGATGTATTGTTGAAATTGTTGTTAAGTTTTAAACGAAGATTCAAATACTAGTTTATTGTTTATAAGGATGGAATGTAAAATTGATTTATATAAAATTATGATTCAAGAAAATATGGGGAATTTGTGAAAATGAGTTTAGAAATATGCCGACTTTTCAAAATCTTCAAAATCTTTCAAATTTGTAGCGTCTCGTGTTTTCCGTGACTAAGGTAGAATAGGCGTAGGTCAAGATGATGACATGGATTAAATTGATTGGTCTTGGCGACACCTTCAGGTTGGTCTACAGGGCAGAGGCCTAGGGGGCCAACAGAAGAGCCATGAAAAACTGTTTGCCTTGAAAGGTTGCATCTTTAGATTGAATCAATTTAGCGCATGCTGGAAGTGTTTTTGTGCATGATTTGTACTTTTATGAAATCTAGTAAATTACCGTCAAATAAAGCAATGGAACATTAAAACGTTGCAACATAAACTATTTAATTTAAATATTTTACGCGTAGATTCAATTATTTCATGTCTGTTTCTCTGTATTTTATCAAACTGCGTTTCACACGTATTATTACTTTCTGATCATGAGGTCGGTATTATCCACTCTCAATTTTGCATGTTGTTTGTGCAAAGAGGTCAAATACTCACCACATTCTCTACTTAAAATGCACCAAGAGCACGATAAAGCTACCAATCACAAACGAGTAAATAAAGAAATGAACAAAGAGTAATTGATTTTAAATCAACTCAATCCTTGAGCGGTTTACTTGTTTACCAACTCAACGAGGAACAGTTAATGTAAGAATACTTTTAAGTGGAAATTGGATTGGAATGGAATTCTTAAATTTATAAATTTCTGCATCTTACGACATGTAAAACAAGATTAATAGATAAGTATACAGTTAAAGGTTGACTAATGGTAATGTGACATTTTTCAATCCGAAAACTGTTCTAAGAATAATTCATTTCAAGTGGTTCTTGAATCAATAAATTTCTCTAAACGAAATCCAAAGATGGTGTTAGATATTATTATCAGAATGTAGATATGATAGAATTTGCAAAAGATGAGTTGGAATATAGTATATTACTTTTGCAATGCTGAATACGCAATACCAACAACAACAAAGATGCCCGCCGGTCTGACGCACTAGCAGATTATTATATAACATCGCCTTTTGCGAAATGCTTTGGCTTCGACTATGGCTTGACAAGCAGCGACCTGAAGACATACAGAATAGAGTTAAAGATTACTTTGAAAAAGTGTCCATGCAAAGTTTATTAGAAATATTTTGCAACAATTGACAAGACTATATTTGATGCAGATATATTTTTAATTTACTGACAAGAAGAAAAGTGTTTTTTAGGGCACATTCTCCAAGTAAATTATTCTTAAATAGAGATGTTTTACATTTGAATCAAATTACTAACAATTATTTGTATTTATGTTGCTATTTGTTTATTAAGGCAAACATTTCACCTTTGTACCAACATTTCCTCGCTGTACCTATCCATCATAATTACATTCAGCAATTGGTAAAAGAGTGTGAAAGTGAAGCCCGGCGCTTAGTTGCATGCCACCAACGGTCGGGGACGGCACGTGGGCAACGTGCGCTTGATTCAAAAAGTGTAACGCCTCAAACTTCACATTTTCAACACGTTCTTCGCCCTACACATGAGGCAAATGTGAACTGTTAAATTAAGCAATTCTATTGAGACAATACTGGTTGTTTCCAACTGTCATCGCGTCTATAGTGTTGTTATAGTGAAGTTTGAATGAAATAGAAATGGGGATGTGTTTAAATATTTGTTTGGTGTTCATTGTAGGATCATGTTTGATTTCACAAGATGGACATTTATCAGATGCTCAGCTTTTAGCTGAGCTTTTTAACGGGATTATGGTGCCGATTGAGAGGGTTGTTAATGGAATTGCTGATACAACAGTTGGTATGTACTTATAGACAAATTGTTAGCTTTATGAGAACCTGACAATTAACAGTTCCCAACGTTGTTTGTTTTTGATCTTTACATCTTGTTATAGACTCATATGTTCCATTGTTAGATATTCAGCTAGATAGCATAAAAATGCGAAATGTGGGAAATTCACGGTCAAATGGACAAGATCATTATACTCAGACAACCCATCTAATATTAGATATTTGACGTTAATTATAATTTATTGTTAGTTTTTACCATGCAACATTTTGCCGTACATTGGGTGATCTTAGAACGATAATTGATTAATATTATTATTTGAATGTTCTAATAATGTTGTTTGGTAATAGTTTGGTTTATTATAAATTAATTATTATCTTATATAACTCAACTTGTATTAGTTTAGTTCCATGCTTAAATTAAAAGTCAGATTTTAATTAACATAATTAATTTTTCTTTTCTTCTGTGAGTCAATATTACAGTTGTGTTACTTTTCTTAAACAAATAGATTGCTTTCAATTGTTCTTCGTCAATTGATTAAATGAAATCGAATCTCACCAGAATTGTGCTAATTGCGTTTCTAATTCTTTGACCAATTCTCGTTGGATGTTGAACTTGTTGTAATGTATTGTCGTGCACGGTTATTGCGTTTGTGCGCATATAAGCAGTTCGGCGATTGAAAATACTTTCTACTTTTGGATTTCTTCACTGCGTTGAATTCTCGGGCCTCAATGAAATTCGATTTTTATTGCGTCTCTCAGATTGAGCAAAATCTCATAAAATTGCTTAAACAAGTGCACATCTAAATAATCTAGGTGACTTAACATTCCACCAATTACCAAAACTGTAGAAATAAAACATCAAGACTCATCTTTCCTTTGATGTCTGCAATTTAATATTTTCGAGTATACTTCTTCATATTGTTTGTTTGTTGCTTATTTCTAATCTATATCTGAATTTGTCATTAAATGAGGGACGTATTCTGAGCACGTAAAGGATTGTTTTAAGTACTCATGGATTAAGTGCCATGAGTTCTACTTACTAAGCGGAATATGTATGACATACGCAAACACTCATTTTAAATTTTTATCTAAATTCTAACGAATTACAATGCGTGCTATGTTTAGCAAGATCAGACACGTTCAGTGCATTCAATTGTTGCCATTTGTATTATTTGTAATACGCTTGTTGTCTATATGAGCGAAGTGCAATTTGCATAAATTAAACTACAATCTCATGTTCAATGTTTGAACAATGCATACAAATTGGTTAAATAAAAAAAACAAAGATTACTCATGCGTTACTTTTCATTTACATGATTTATCAATCAAAAATAGTTTATATTTATTATTAAAAGCTGTACCTTTTGGATATTGCACTAATTGAATTGATGTTAGTTCAAAATATTGATTTTTCTAAAATAGTTCAATAATTTTACCACCCATGTGAAATAAACACCCGATTTGATTTTTCACAATAAAACTCAAATGTAAATTGTGGTTTATGGTGTTGATTGAGTTTGATTGCAATGTGAATAGCATATAATTAAATTAAAGTCATAAGATTAAGAATTAATCATTTAGAGTTTTTATTTTTAGGCTAAATCATTTATCTGAATTTTGCGGAATAATTTGATGATGAATCAGCAATCATTTGCTAATACTATTTTACTGGTGTATACAGTAGTTAATTTACTGAGTATCTTATGGTAGATAGTGGCAAAATAACTCAGTTCTATTCCAAAATTTTGTTGACGTGTGCCAGAAAAGTCTCTCTCTGTAGTTTGCCTTCCTAAGTTGAAACGCGACCCTCACGAAGGTTCTATGGTGTAATGGTTAGCACTCTGGACTCTGAATCCAGCGATCCGAGTTCAAATCTCGGTGGAACCTTGCCCTTTTGCATTTAGCTCCTAAGATTCTCAGTCCAGTAGATAAATACATGAATTAGTTAATTTATTTTGGCTCTGTTGTTACTTTGATGTGATTTAATTGAAGACAAGACCTCAAATTTTCGTTTTATTTTTATTCCATCAAATACTGAATATATACTCTAGTTAGCTAGAATATGCCAGCTTTATTATTTAGTTGTAAATTTAAAGACGAATATTAATTTCCAGGTGTCGTTCGCGGTGGTTACAAGCTAATAAGCCAAACCGTAACAAATGTCATCTCAAGTGCAACATCAGTCACGGAACGAATTCGCCGCCTTCTGGAAGAATTCAGGAGGCGAATGGGAATTGGAATTCCCGAACTTGGCCTACCAATATTAGACCCATTAACAATTGAACGACTAGATATTGATTTCGCTCATGACACTATAGCGTAAGTAGTAGAACTCTGCATTTATTCTTGTTGCTCTTAACTAACAATGGATAATTCGCCATGTCTATGAGAAGAACTGAAACGCAAAGCTATATAGATTAAGCTTCTATTTAATTTTTCTTAATTTGCCTGCATTGACGTGTCAAGGACAACATAAATAGATGTTGACCACACGTAATTACGGTAACTATTGAAAAATACATATAATTTTCATTTATGACAAACTGCTTAATGATGATAGCATTGTACTCAGTTTGTTTGCGTTGCTAAATGTTGCCATCATTAACACAGTTTCAGCAGATCAAAGTACACGGAAGTTATGTTCTGCGTGATAAAAGTGGAATTAAATTTATTATTGATGTTGACGATTAAAGCAGGAATGAACATAAAATAGTCCTGTTTCATCGTTATTGTTACTTGTTTGCGCTTTCTAATATGATTTAATCATTATAATGACATTTGGTGAGCTGAAATTATTCGAAACTTGTAAACACGCGATTATTTGTTAGATTAGAGATTTGGATTTTGTTGGTATTGTTGTAATTTTGATTAAATTTATTTGTTACACACTTTGTTGGTGTTAATATGAAACAAGGCGTAAGATATGTTTCGACAACAAGAATCTTTCAAGAAGAAGTGTTATACTAAATTCAATCATTTCTTATGTAGATGAAATTTACTTCTTCTTCTTACTTCTTCAGTATTCTGTATATTACAGTATACTGGAGAAGGCAACATGCCGAAAACGTCTTACAAATCAATATTAAGTAAGTATAATTAAGTATGATCAACATAATGAATATGAAACACTTCGTGACCACACTCAATGATCGTTTAAATCATCTTATTACGGCACTTTCTGGGTATATTCTTAGATGAGGAGACGGCGATTCATTTTCAAATAATAATAAAAACTGCGCCACGCCGCACATTGAATTTTGTTTGGTTTTAGAGGGGACACTACTACACTTTGTAGCATTGATAAGAAAAAGAATTGACAATTTATAAAAGTAATACATCGGACACATAAAATTAATATTCTTTGATAAGATAAACTGAATACAGCACTAATTTTTGCAATGTTGATTGCTAGAACAATAGACCCTTGTGCCTCAAGGTGCAGCGTGAGAAATAAATCGACAGAATAGATAAAGAAACAAAGAAAACACTAATTTGTAATCCATCCCGCACATTTTTGTTAGCAGTAACAGCACGCTCACGCTATAAGTTTGTTGTTGACGAGTCGTACATAATGTTGTTGAGGGCCGTTTACCGCCCGCGAGTCATAGGTTGCCGATTCCTGTTTTAAATAATCACTTGTTGCTATCATTAGTTTGAAGAGTCCTGCTTATGAAATAATTGTCATGAGGTTTATGAGTTTTTCTGAGAAGGGGAATCGTATTCTTGTACAATAAACAACATTTTTAATCATTTTAAAAGTTTTCTTGATATTGTTCACAATGTCACAATCTGATATTGGTTGCATTAGGATGTCAGATTATTTCTTACACAAATTACTAGTGTCAATCTAGTGCTAATATGTTGTTAAACATGAAAAAAGCGTGATCGACATTGAGTAGAATAAAACGAACGTTGACTGATTATTAGTGAAAGTGACTTTCTTTTGTTTTCTATCATTGCCTATCAAATGCTATAAACACCTTGAATGTTCTCACATTGATGTGGTTTACATTTCCTGGGAGAATAATACTGCTTACCTTCTTTTCAAAAATGTTGTTTTGTACATATAATGCAGAAAAATGTACGTAATAAAATTCTATTTAGATTTAATGGGATTGAATGGGTTATTAAAGTTGCGCATGCGTCATTTTGAAGTTGCCACCTAAAGAACTATGCAACGTTGAAAACTATTTGCATTCTGTAGACGCCAATTTGATTTCACTCAATTTAGACCAAAGATCATAATCTATCATATCAACCAAGATCTAATGTATAAGACAATTTATTTGCCCTAAAAGTGGAATTATTAAATGTAATAATTAAATTAAATCATCTTGTTGAATGAATTGAATCTTGTTGAAAATTGCAAATTACAGAATTTACAATAAAAAGTGTCCAGTTAATTTTAATTGCAATACATTGAAAATTGTTAATCTTGATTGCATTTTTAGCTTGAATGGCTACTTGGAAAATGTCGAAATCCGCCATTTATCCCGCTTCCGGTTAGACTACGTCGAATACGATTTGAACAACCGTCTTTTCCTCAACATCACATTTCCTCTACTGTACATCACAGGAAACTATGACATCAACGGAACCTTTGGCGAGATGTTCACTATTTTTGGAAATGGCCCATTCTGGTATGTATTTATATAATTCCTCTATATATGCGCATAAAATTAATTCATTTACCGCTTAAGTTTAAGACGATGAATACACGGTAGAGAAGAGAAAGACAGTAAAGACATGGTAAAAGGAAAGAAAACGGGCACACTAGTGCTACCGTTGATAATAGTCTAATTGTACAGTCGGTTGAGTGAATTGCAAATTACCTCCAGAGGTACAACTGGAATGTAATCGATTGCGTTTTGATCTGCAGGTTGCGATTGTACGAGTTGTCGTTGGGCACCGTGTCACAGCTACGTAACAACATCAGAAAACTGCCGGGTATCTACGTCGACGACCTGAAAATCACCGTCAAGCTTAAGAGAGTTGAGGTGGGTCAATAGAACATTAATAAACTAGTAGACTTGAAAACCACTAGCTAAACACACACATAAAAAGGACAATTGCAAAGTATCACAAAGCCCACTCCGTTTAATAGCATTATTCCCGGAAGTCCAGAAAAATGCGAAAATAACCAACAAGAATCAACCTATAAAAAATCTATCAACAAAATATGGCTCATCAGAAATGACAACAAGTCGAAACATATCTCAATAAGAATCTTTCAAGAAAAAGTGTGGTACTAAATTAAATCATCTTATTATAACACTTACTTCAAGTATCTTTTTTGATATAATTCGATAGATTCGCTTGTCCCTCTCGTCAATCTGAAGATTCCTAGTAATAAGAGATTATGCTATTTTCCTATGCAATAACCGATATTAATACTAAACTATCTTTGTATTACCTAGAACAACTTTGAAAACTTGATGAATGATCCAAAACTAGGCGCTGTGATAAACAAAGCAATCACTCAATTAACACCTGACGGTATCGACACCGTATGGGACGACATGGAGCCAGCCGTTTCGAAGATAGTCAAAGACGTAAGCATCGATTACTAATTACTTGCATTCAACCTGATAATTGTGATTATAATTTAACTAATTTGCAGATTATCAATAGAAAGTTGCAAGATTTTGAACTTTCGAATCTCGTGGGACGGTTTTTCAACTTTTTCAAGTTTAACCTTAACCAGAGAAGAATATCGATCAAATCCTAAGCAATTTATCTAGCTGATGAACCTTTCTGAGTATTTACCAGTTGAAATTTGTTCTGGTACATGATTGGCAAGTAAAATTATTGGTATTGTTTGAGTTTTATGATAAATATTGTTTCTACACGGTGAAACAAAGACAAAATTTTTAATTTGTGATATATAGGGAATATTGGGTTGAATATTGTAATCAATATATACTCTGGTAAGATATTACAATATTTATAACCTTGAGACTTTTTGAAATCATTTTTATAAATACAACGCTTACAGTAGGCAACTCTTCGATCAAAAACTTTTTTATCAGACGGCGAAGGCAGCGCTAGCAGTCTTTTATTGTATTGAGTAACATCTGTCTAACGAATTTTTACCCGGTAAATGCTAATTCCTGTGTTGACTGGGTTGAAGCCTGTTTGAGAGCAGTTGCAATCGTCGAACATCTCATCAAGTAGGGCAGATTATTTTCATTTGTTTTTATCCTTGTTGTAAAAATATAATCAAGTTCACCAAGTTGCCTGCTGTATGACATTACGTGCAAACGCCATTTTGCGAACATTTCAGTTGTGAGTTGGCTTTCGTCCAGTGCGGGTGGAGATCTGTTCATATCGTTATCAACATCTTTTCTGCGGAGTCTTAGGTTTGTAATATTATTACCTAATATATATATTTTTAGTATCTGTGTTGATGAAGCGCACATGTAGTTTGATTAAAAAATAACCCTCTTTGAATGCTATTTCGAGGTTAGGTTAACACGTTTTCTTAACAATTTTTTTTCAGTCATATAAATGATGACTTGCAGGTTTCACAATCAAAGAACTAAACGAGCACCGATACCCATGTGGTTACTATGTGGTTGCTTATCGCGTCTAATTGATTCAATATATTCATTTAGCTTTGTTCGACGTGTTCCGTTCATAAACAATTCCACGGTTTAACTGTTCTAGTGCACAGTAAATTTGTTAAAATATTTATTAATCAATTTCTAAAAGTGAGTACAAAAATACTTGTTTGTTATTTGTATTATATATATCTGGCACTTTGTTAAATAGGGAAATAGTTATTCTAATAGGAATTTGAGATTCAGATTTAATTATCCTTACTCCTTAAGCATTAGTTTAAACGCAACTTTGGTTTTAATCATTTTGCTGTTTATCCCTAAACCCTTAAAAATTGTCAATGAACACATGTTAGAATACTTTTAACTAGGACTGTGGCAATTTATAATTCATCATGTTCATAATGCCCATTTGCTTCAATAATCCGCCTGGTCTCGCTTATAATATGATCTGAGTTGAATGTATCAATTGTGTAGAACTTGTTCTTTGAAATGTATAGCCGGAGTGTTGGGTAACTTGTGACCCGCATTTCAATGCAGAAGTTTCGTTCTGCCTGACAATCTAGTTTGCCAGCTTTTACTGTACCGTCCAATTCCTACAATTTAAACCAGTTTTATAATCTACAAATAGGCATGGAGTATAAATTGATGTTTTACCTCGGCAATAGCGCTAAATTTCGGTTCAAAATCAATACAATGATCACACCAAGGTGCGTAGAAATCAACTAGCCACGGAGTCTTCAAATTCTTTTTCATAATTTTCTTCTTTATTAGATCACTGCTCAATGAGACAACTTTAGTAGGTAGAAACGCGAAGATCCAACTCTTCAAATTCATCAAATCCCGATGTCCGGTGTACATTGCAACTGAATTCATTCCATAGGATTCTCTAGGATACAGTCTAATCATCGGATAACTGTTGATATTCTGTGATTGGCAGAGTTCAGCTTCCGCAACACAATCCACGCTGGCAATTGTAATATTCTCATTCCAAAATTTCTTCATTTCTCGCGCCAGGGCTCTCCATACAGGCATCAGCCTTTGACAGGGACCACACCATGGTGCATAGTAGTCGACCAGCCAAATTTCACTAACAGGTTTCCTCATCAATTTCACAAAATTCTCTTGGGTTAAAGTCACAACTGAAGGGTTTAAAGCCTCCTCTATATATTCAACAATATCTTGTTCACTTAGAGCACCATGATAGTATTGTTTCTTTTCTTTTTGTAAGATCATAGTTGTAGGATAAGACCGGATATTTTCGGACGTACAGAGTGTTTGGTGCATTGTACAGTCAATTGTACCGAATTTAATCTGATTTGGCGTGAAGCGTTGACTGACTTTACGGATTTGTGGCATGAGTCTTCTGCATGGTGGGCACCATGGTGCGTACCAGTCGATGAACCAAGGTTGGGTTGGGTCATCTTTAATGCCTTTAAAGTCAGCGGGCGAGAGGGCGTGGAGATTGGTTGCTTTTGAACCATCTCGGGCGAAATCAGTTACTTCATGGAGGACGTCTCTGCCGTGGTGTAATTCAAAAGCACCACCAGATTTCAGCAAACCCCATGTGGGATAACGTGAGACATGAAGGGCTTGGCAGAGGCCAGAGTTTTTTCCACAATGTATCAATCCTTAATAAAAAAAAGCTTTTAGGAATTTTGTAATGAAAATGGCGCCTTCCTGACATTTTTTGATCTGATCACGTTAGTTTCATATTAAATCATAAAACCATACCTATATTAATATTAGGAATAACTGTTGGTAAACGCTTTAATTGGAGATTTAGTTCAGTTGCTGCTCCTAGATAGAAGCAAATTAGCCATGGTCTAACAACCTCCTCTTGGTTTTCTTGTTTAGTTATTCGCAGTTCAGAACGAATTTCCTACAGCAAATCATTTGGTTTCAATTTCCCTCAAAGTTATTTTATCTACTTACACCAAAGCGTTTTTCGTCTAGATGTGGCGGAGAAGGTAGGAAGCTGAGAACGGAATCAACGAATTCCCTCTTATCGGAGCCCGCGATGACATGCAATTTTATCTCCTCACCGCTTACTAGATACAATACAACTGGTTGTGTTACATAAGTTTCAGACAATTTCTCACATAACTTGTAGTCGTTTACAACACCAACTTGAATTAGCCCTTCCTAAACCAATAAATATTTTTTCTCTATAAAATAAGTATTAGTTCTGTTGGTACTTACAAAAACAGCTGCTAGTTTTATCTGCATCTGAGGTTCTGGACATCCATGTGCAGAACCACACAAGCACAACAACCAGTGTCTATCCTTAACAATCTCCCAATTTTCTTCGTCAATTTGTTCAACATTAACTCTTAGCTTTGACAGAAGGAAGTCCTGCATTTCCTCAAATTGTTTGTGTCCTCTGTACATCTCTCCATCATATAAGTGTGCATCTTTCTCATAATAAAGTAAAGTTGGGTATGCTGCAATGCTTAGTTGTTGGCATAAAATGTAGTCATCTTCACAATTGACTGCAGCAATTCGCACAACTCCTTCTAGTTCTTGTGCTAACCTTCTCCATGTTGGTGCCAGAACATGGCAATGGTGACAGGCTGGTGAGTAGAAATTTACCCACCATGCTTGGTTCTCATCCAAAACATTTATGTCTATCAAGGGGACATTATAAATTATCTTACACCTTAACATTAATAGTGTTTTTAATGTATTTACCATAATCTGCCTTGCTTAGTGTGACAATTAATGGATCATCATCATAGATACCAAACTCATTTTTATAGTATGAATAACTCTTAAATGGTTGATTTGTATTGACATTAGATCCTTCATCTCCATAGAGATCATACTGTTTTCTTGATTCAACATCTTTTAGGATGTCATAAGCTCTTGTGAGTTTTATAAAATTGCTTGTTGCGTCTGGGTCATCCTAAATAAACAGTAAAAAAGAAAACAGTTTCATGTAGTGATTGAGTTTTGGAAATAAATCTTTCTTACTGGATTTTTATCTGGATGTTTTAATACAGCCAGTGCCTTGAATGCTCTTCGAATTTCCTTAAGTGGAGCATCTTTAGACACTCCTAGTAAATCATACAAGTCTTGAGAATTTGTAAGAAAACATGTGTCTATCAAACAGAAGAGAAGAAATGACACTTTTAATTTGACGCCCCTACAATGAAATGTAACAGGTTAGCACGATATTTCCGAAAACAGCCCAAAACTTACATCTTCAGCTTATTGTTAACGAGTATTGTGGCGTTATCTACCTAAATGCTGGTGATCTTATTGTTCGTCATGTTCAAATAAAAGAACACATGCACCCACACACAATAAATAGCACGCGTGTAGAACTGCCGGAACGCGTCGTATAGCTATATTTGAGGAGTGAAGGATTAACCGCAGAGTTGTTGCTTTCTGATTGGACTGTTACAACGCAGTTGCTGCGGCAGCTGCTGAATCAGTTAATAAACAGCGCCCAATAACATCTGTTGCAGCCATTACAGCAGGTTCTTCAGTTTTTTTTTTATAGGTACAACTCAAATCACGTCAGGTACGTAGACCGTCTATCGCGCTGCTTCAAAAACAATATCACAGAATCAAAAAAAATGCAATTACTTTAATCAATTAAATCTGCTCAAATTCGTTGTGTTGTATTTCATCAATACCTTTGTTACTAGTGAGTTTTTTGTAGCTTTCTACTTTCTAACTTTAAATTATCTTTAATTTCACCTAGAATACGTGTTTTGCTTATTCGGGAACCACTGGTTTCATCTCACCACTATTTCTACTGTGTCATTTTCTCAATAAGACAAGCCAAAAATGAACAAGTGAGTTTTACGTTTGTTTGTGTGTGTGTGTGTGTGATATATTTCATTAATTGGGTTTGCAGGGAGCAGCATAAGGAAGGGCGTACTATCTGCCCTTACAACCCAAGTCACGACATTCTAAACCATCGTTTCAATACCCATTTAGTAAGGTGTAGAAGGAATCATGCAGATGCACCCAAGTCAACCTGCCCCTTCAACACAAGCCATATTGTGAATGTCCAGGAATTGAGTGTGAGTAGATCTTTTAATGTAAAAATATTTGTTTACTAAATCAGTTTTATTTCTTGTTAGTATCATATGCAGAACTGTCCAAACCGCAATCAACTTGATGATTTCTTTAACACAAATGTGGAACAAAAGATTAAGGTCACGTTGGAGAGTGATTGGGGGAATGAAAATGAAGAAAACTGGGATGTAAGAACAGTAAAGAAAAATTGTATACTATGATCACTGATTTTTGTGTTAATATTTAGACAAATGCTCCTTGCTATGACCCACAAGAAAATATTGAAAACAAGGAGCTTGTTCGTCGAAAGGACATTGCGTCAAATGCAGAGAAGCGTGTGTGGCATGAGTCTGAACGCCAACGCTTCCAACGTCTCGAAAATCAAAGACTAGCTGCATTGGGTGAATGTTCTTCTTCGGATGGCCCGTCAACTTCGCGAGCAAGGACAGTTAATCATTCTCAACAGGAGATACCTGAAGTAGTAGCAATACAGCTGCAGAACCTACATGTTGCTAGTGGCAGCTTTCCTTCTCAACAGAGAAGATCTCTGTCGGAGATCTCGTTCAACGCTCGCGTACCAGGGGAACAACAGCAGCCTAGGTATGTTCAATTTGGTTCTAAAACGTTTGTTATCGCCACTTTCTGTTGCAATTCCTGTTATACTTTGATCTTTATACTGCTTATGTGTTTTTTCAGCACTAGCAACGCTGATGACGAATGGCAGAAAGTACCCGTGCGTGGTCGCGGCCGTGGAGGCAACAAGAATAAGAAAATGGGGTAATTCCAGTATTCGCACGTTTACACTGACGAGATCCAGGGGATAAATTGGATCTCAAATTTTAAATTCCTAGTTCTAGCAATATATTTTTTATTCATTGATTTATTAAAATAAACTGCTGCTATCGTTGCATTGTTGTATATTTTGTGCGCTTTTTCTTAGAAGCCTGAGATCCAATAATACCTAGTGAATCCGAAGAGGCTGACGCTATATTTGGCAAAGTGCTGGAACCATCTTCAGTTAGATCCCCAAAACTGAAATTTAAAACATTGAACTGTAGTAGCTGAAAGTCAATAAATTTGTTCATTACGACGTACTCGTCAGTTTCCAGGGTGTGCAATAGTTGGAATCCTGTTGCTAGTGAAGCATATTCTGCTTGGCCTTCTAAGGTGGGATGCATTTGTACCTCAACAACATCCTCTTCTTCCTCATCTAGTTGACTGCCAAATCTAGACATTCTCAGATGATATAATTAAATGTGACTGACTTGATTTCACTTACTTGTTGCCATCTTCTTTGTTATCTTCATTTTGTGGCTGCAATGAGTTCTGATATCTTTCCACAAGCTTCTGGCATCGAATGTACAGCACAGTTGTGTATTTTAATACTCTGTTTTGATAGTAATCATGAATTCCTTCATGTCCAATACCTATCTCATTTAGAACACGTTCTGCATAGTGCTATAAATATAATTCTCATTATAATATTTTTTAAAAAGGGCTTACTCAACCTACTGGAAAGATGGTTTTACCCTGATATGGTTTCAGTTCCCAAGATGATTTCATTTTCATACTAATTTTCTTCAAATAATCTTCTAACACTTCAGTCATTAAGAGGAGAACATCACTATGTGTCTCTAAAACAATGGTGCTTTAGTATAAACTGCATCTCTACTTATTGTAAATTAATATTTACTTTCATACCCAATGTGTGCAAACATTGTGGCAACAGATTGCATCAAAATCTTTTTGGCAACTGCATGACTTAATTCTGGTTGTATCACTGGTTTTCCTTCACTAAAATCTGTTTTCACCTTTGGAATATAGTTCAAGTTGTTTGGAACATGTTTGTAGTATATTTTAGGAGGCTCAGGAATCTTTGGTGTGTCTTCTTCAGATTGTAAAATAGTTAAATTGGAGTCTGAAATTTCTGCCATAAAATTCATTTGATCTGTTAGTTCTGCAGTGAACTTATGTAAAGATATGCCATACAGCATAATAGGATCCATTGAATTTATCCTGAAATGATTGCATGTTAACTTTGTTTAGATGTGTAAATAAAATGATGATAATTACGTTAAATGTTCTACTTGGTTGTCATTGTCTTCAGTATCAGAGTCAAACTCTGATAGACAGAAATTATTCATTGATCGTTCTATATCGGCAGATACATCTGGAACATACTTCTCCCTGGGATCCTTAATTTCACCCCACAATTCATTACCACTCATTGTTGATTAAATACAAAAATAAACAGCTTCTAGACCAAGCAACCAAAACAGAAGTGAGAAAGTTCATGGAAAGAACTTGGTTAGACCGCAACATAGGCAACCTTGTATCCTATAAGTTAAGAAGATTACTTAAAAATCAATCGAAAATAAACATGAAGTGATCAAAATAAAGCAACCTTGTTTATTAGAACGAGCACATCATTTAATAATTTTATTTTACATCATCATAAAATTACATTATTGATGTAAAACAAGAATCTTATCCATGCATTTAAAGCCCACAAAATCACCTTGTTTTACATTCGTGACAATCTTGTTTGTACCAATCGTAACTGATTCACCACACGATCTGTATTAGGTTTGCTATAAAGAATTGACAGTAGACCAGTCACTGTATCCATGCAAAGAGCAACCATTTTTCTCCTAAAAATAAAACAATGTTAATAAGGCCATTCACACTTTTCTATGAAATGAAAAAAC
The DNA here is from genome assembly GCA_027575565.1 of Diploeciton nevermanni. NCBI lineage: Eukaryota > Metazoa > Arthropoda > Insecta > Coleoptera > Staphylinidae > Diploeciton > Diploeciton nevermanni. The sequence goes on along the minus strand of JAODIE010000002.1, from coordinate 3,033,757 downwards.
CTGTCAGCACTGGTATATTTATCTTGAGTGGAGATGAAAGCTTGAATAACTGCACCAATTGCCTCAGAAAAGTGGTTTTCATTTGTTTCACTAGACCAAAAATTGTCTTTTGCTGCAGATGCCATGGCACTATACAAATAAATAAATAACTAAATAAATCCAATCTATGAGAAAATAAATAAAAATACTTACTTATTATAAGATGATATTAAAACTTCAACAGAGTATTCTAAACTTACAAAGAAATTGGGAACTAATGATGTATCAGCTTTTAGTTGAGCACTAATTCTCTCCAATTCCAACACCAAGTAATCTAAAATTGTCAAATTAAATACCTACAACAATTCTTAACAAGTCTTGAACATACCTAAAGGTACACAACTTCCAGATCCCTTATAAATTTTAATCAATCCCTTGATTTTTGATAAAATATGAATTAATGTGTCATTTCCATATGCACTAGCTTTCTGCAATTCATTCTGAATAATATTCCTCCATATATTCTCAATAAGCAGAATATCAGAGTATCCAGCACAATTAATAATTGCTAATTTACACTCCCACAATTCAAACTTCTCAGCAAAGTCTTCATATAGCTGTGTAATTTCAAATAGTTTTCCGTTGAGTAATTGTTCAGCCATTTCCGCATCAACATGGCGACCTTTCAACAAGATAAGAGCATCAAGTACTCTTTCTTGAACCTTGGCTACTTCAAGTTTATCCTCCAATTCACGAAGAAAAACGCCTAAGAACTGTGCATAGCCTATTCTATCACTTCGCATGCACATTAAAGCACGAGCCAAGTATGTGAGGCGATCCCGAAGAATTAAACCATTACTAAAAGATACAACACAATGCAAAACTCAATGTCACAAATACAGAATAAGTCGGAGTGCTTACTCTTTAGATGATGCCAACGCATTAAGTACACGTGCTGCTTCTGCATGGTTGTTATTACTCTCATAATACTTCCACAAAATATCCATCAATGGAATATTATTGGGATTACGTTGAGATGCTTTCACGAGGAAAGTTTCGAGAGTTGTTTGTTGAATACCAATAAGTTCGCCGTTCATTTGTTTGTTCATCATCCATTCGTAAACAGCAATGTGTAATAACTCGTCGTTTTCTCGAAGTATTTCAGAAATTATTTTCTTAGTCTACGAAGTAAATTAATTACCAGATAATTTATGTTCATATTATTCATTGTGCTCACAATTTGGCTGCCTGTAGTCTCTTGTGCAGGTTCTCCTTGTCCACTAATATTTTTAATCTGAGAATCACTAATGACATAAACACAATCCAGCATTGCGACCACCTCTTTATAGACTTCCATCCGTCGCAGATAGAACTGATAAGCATCTTCATCATTCTGATCTGCACTCTTGTAGAAATGCACAGCAATATCTTCAGGGTCAAATTTATTGGCGCATGTTACACAAAGTTCAACAACTGCTTGATAAGCCTTGAGCGATGTAAACTGCGCACATATCTCCGGCAAATTCACATTAGGCGCAACAGTTTTACAAAGTGACAATGCTTGATGTAGCAACTGCTCACGTTCATCGATGTTCATCACATTCTTGGCTGATTTAAGCATCTCATTCGCCTGTTACGATCAATAAAAAGTAAATCAATTTCATTTCGAGCAAAACAACATACCAAAATGCAGATATGAACCATTAAGTAACAAGTCCATTTTGAAAGTATTCACGCTCAAATACTTCTACTTCATTTACCTTGGAACATGCAGCATCTTCCGCCTTGTAGAGGCTTGGACAAGTGTCTCGTAATTTCGCTGAGATAGAGTCGACTGATGCATTGTCTCCTAGATAACTGTTAATTAAGGAATTGATCAAATTACAACAGATTTCATGTCCGAAAAGAAAGACATCCTTGAATGTGGTATTCTGTAAAAGTTGTTGGTGATTGGTGGACAAACTCTCCATTAATATATGAAACTGATGTTGTGTTAGAATTTTCCAGAGTCCAACAACTTGAGTAGCGTGGTTAACGAATACTTTGAGAGATTCCAGAGATTGACGTTCTTCTAGTTGTGCATCTTGCTGAGTTAACCTAGACCTAGAACGTTTGTTAGCGTCGGAAGACTGCGGATATTTGCCTGGGCAAATAGTAAGTTGTGTGTTGCGTTGTAAGAAATTACAGAGTGATTCCAGGTGGCAGAGGATCCATGCGCAATTTTCGTTGTCAATTGCGCTAGTTAACTAAGTAATAAAGAAAATACATTATTGATTAATCTGATTGTAAATCGGCTCGCAGCTTATAGTTGTACACACATAAAATTTCTTGGTGTCCAAAGTCATCTTCTCGACACATCTCAAATTCCAAATTGGACGGAGAATTCTTCCAACGTACAAATATAAACCATTGTGTTTTGGAGAGAAGTAAAACGGACAATTGGCATCATACAAGGCATTAGCGCCCATTAATTGTGGATTTTGTGGCATTGGCACAAATGTTTGATTTGGATTTATTTGTGTGCCATAAAATGACGGACCGAATGTTTGATTTGGTGATTGAATTTGCGGCACTTGTTGTTGATAAGGCACCATTGGTGTAGACATTAAGTTTGGTAAGAATACAGAATTTCCAACTGAAATACAATCCTCAATCATTCTCCTACTCTCGTAAATAGATAAACAACTTACATTGTTGCGTTTGATTAAATTGCGTAGTATTCAAATTCCCACCATATTGTGGGGTAAGTTGTGGCTCTCCTCCAAAAATAAAGAATGCTGTCGTTGCATACTCAGACAACTCAGCATTCTGTGGTGATTCCAAACTAGCCAGAATTAAACTAGTTGCACACGCTTGGTCCTCCTGCTGAATACTAAAGAATGCCTTCAATATATCAGTATCCAAACCACGAGTATCCAACAACAATTGTTTCAACAAATCAACTGGACGTTGCTTAATCAAAATATGCGCTCCTTGGGCAGTAAGAATAACATATTTTCTAGGAGGTTCCGAATGTTGTCGGACAATTAGTGGCGGCACTTGTTGCGTTGGTTGAAGGAGAATATTCGTTGGATATTTAACTTCAGCTAATGCTAAAACAGGTCCATCTAAGTTAATCGTAGTGGTCGCTTCCATTAAGCTGGGACAAAACGGAAATAAATCAGAGCTAAGACACCAGATTGTTTCCTTCTCTGCAACTGTGGAAACCATGACAACAGTACGTTCACGATAATTCGCCATGTGAATTGCGCGTGGGCGGTAATGGGCACTTGCGGAGTATCCAGGAGGTAGGCGTACGTGAAGAAGAGCTAATGTTGTTGGACGTGGTGAAGGTAGACTGATCTGAGATTGTGTGAATGTTGTGAAGTAGAGTCGTACACCGTTTTGTGTGACTGCAACCAGGTGAATACGTGCTGATTCTGTGAGTTCAACAGCGGATATAGAGACAATAGGGTAGAAATTCTGACTGTCTAATGTCCTATAAACATATCAATTGTCTAATTAAGTATCTTATTCATATAAATCATAAAGATCTTCTTACTTTACAACAGAATGTGCTTGATGCACAATGTTATTTTGTGTCAACCTTCCAATTCGGTTCAATGACATTCCATTCTCTCCCAAATCATATGCCTCAATTGATCCTTTCTCAGTCAGAACATATAAAATATACCGTGTATCATCTACCACAATTTGTATCACTGAATCTTCACTCGCCATTGCTGCATATGCAAATGATGGCACAAGAAACGCCAGCTTACTAGTCGAGTGGTTGATTTTCTTACATCTTTTACCAAACCAGCTACTTTCTGCCTGTAACCAATTCCACTTATCCTAACCCTAATTCTTCAATACTGGAAAACACTTACTTGATAAGAAATTTCATACAAACAGCCATCTTTACTCCCATAAAATAATCTCCCTGTGTTGCTTCCAACAAAAGTAGTAACAAGGGATCCATCGGTTGGAATGGAAAATACCGGATCCGAAAACAATTGAATCTCCTTCATTGAATTGTCTTCATCTGATGTAAAAGTAACACCTAGAACAACAATATCCACAGCCGTTGCCAATACCAGTAAATGTTTAACAAAGTTTTGAAAAACAGCATGTTTTGGTTTAACTAGTCCCACGCTGAGAATTGTTTCATTGAGGCCGTCGTAATAGGAGACATCTCCTCCATCTTCAAAAGTCCAGAGATAAATATCGCTGTCGATCGTTAACCACGCGCGGTTTATCTCTGGGAATAGGCCCATCATACAATGACATTGCATATCTATGTACAAATTAAGAAAAACCTATACAAATAATAAAACCTATACAATAATACATCACATGTAAGTCATAAAAGTATACGATTAAAATGTTCCATTATTTCAGCAGGCATTGGCACTCTACCAACAGTCTTCATCTGTGTTTTGTTAGCCAGACCAGGTGGTAAACCACTGAGAATTGGGTAATCATGGTCTGAGAGGCCACTTGCTGTAGTAGTATTTTGTTGATTTCCGATATTTAGCTGCTCAAGGAGTGTTGGTGCTGTGTTGTCCTTCATTAAACATCTATCCAAAAACCGTGCTGCTTGTTGCAATGCGTCGATGTTATGCATTCGGGAGTTATCCACAGTTTGGTCCAGGGTAATTTGTGGGATACTCATTTTGTTAGTATTCTAAATAAGAACATAAGTTGGAAATATTAGCACTAATTGAATGAATAGTAATAACTCTACCTGGTGATGCTGAGTTCAAATTGTAGAGAATGAATAAGTTATTGTGAAGGCCACATTCAATTTAATATTGAGACATCCACAGAATGACCACCAGAATTAACTAATCAAACTCATGAATATTGTAAACTCTTGAAAATCACAAAAATGCGACTGTACCGTGAACAATGCGCTCCGCAGCCGTTAACTTTGTTAGGTTAGGAAATCAAACTTGTTCTCTTGTAAAAAGCATGCGTAAAAATTAGTAAAAGGAGAAACTGTAAGTTAAAAATGTTTATAACAAAAATTTAATTTGCACTACACCATAACCATTACAAGAAATTTGATACCAGGGTGATTGAAATTTATGATTCGTGATTTAAGTGCAACATGATTTGCCAAAGTAGTGAAGTTTATTTAATTGCATTTATTGAATGTTCAAATTGGCAAAATAATAAAAAGAAATTAGTGGGGAAATAAATATAAACAATGCAAAAAATTTGAATATAAAATATTGTGTATATATTTAAACCGAATTCAACTCTGAAAATTTATTTGTGGGGAAAGTAAATTCAAAAAAAATGTGAATATTTTATGCATTTTAAGCAATTTTCACACAATCACTAAACATCCAACTGCACACTAAAATATTGCAATTGTTTGACAAGAAAACAATAGGCATTAAATACAGTTTTCCAACTACGTCTTCTTTTCCAATTGGAAATCGGTTCAAGCGTGTTTCTGCCAGTCGCAACCCACTAAAGTATATTTTAATTCTAATATTAATTATTGTTTACTATGCTAACTATAAGTGGTAATATTTAACCAGCATTTTGATCCGTTATTTTTCTAAACTGTAATAGAATAACTAAATTTGTAAGAACACTTCCAAACATCTAAAAGTAAGTAGAATGCAGTCCAATTATTTCAATAAATCAATAAATTTTCTTACTCCAAGTAAAAAGTTCCAACTGATGTTAAACAATCCACATACGGAGAAGTTATTTCGTTGATACTGAACTTGAAGATAAAACATGCCACGCTGTTTGACGGAAAGATTCATATTAATAAAGAACGAAGTAAATAAGTTATGAATTTACCCTTAAATGTGAATTGTTCTGTTTTTTAAGCACTTGCTCATAAAGAACTGCTGTTTTGGATGACTGTAACAATAAGAATAATTAGTATATCATATATTACAAAATGTCAAAATGATTCAAAATTCATTGCAACATGCGTTCGACTTTTCAACCAATTGTTGGTTGTTCCAATTCCAGCCCATGTCTTACCTGTACCTTTATGTGACTTTTCTCTTATATTTTATAGACTTTTCAGTATTATTTCTTATGTAAACTTACTTCGTTTATACGTCTTTCGTAAAAATACATCACTAACATTACTTCACCCACCATTGATGTAATCCAAAATAGATTAAAATACCTTTCAGATGCAAAGTGAGAATACATATAATACAAAGCCGTAATACATGATATATAGGTATAACTCAATTTCCACAATAAATAACCACCAAATCCATAGTTTACCAAGTAACATTGCTCCCATAAACTCTTAATCAGTTGACATTTTAACTCCACCTCATTGAACTTTACAACTTCTCTTCCATCTTTCACAACGTCAATTAACCACTTATTGTAATCCTTGTACTGTTGATAGATCAAACTTTCAAATACACATAGCAAGGCAAGATGAAATATTGTCAATACATAACCACAAAGAAATCCCGAATATTGCAAGAAGGAATATACAGGATAAGGAACAAATATATAAAGAAAACAATCACCAATGAATTGAAATATATAGGAAATTGATAAATAACAACCTAAGGTTATCAATAGATAAGAATTAAGTGGATTAATTTTTCTTTCTTGGGTAATTATTCGAATTAAGTGGATTATTCTTGAAATTGCAAAGCATAGCCGTTTAGAAGTTAGGTAAACAAGAGTCACTAAAATGAAATAAAATATTTTTTGAAAGAGTTGGAAGAAGTTATCGATTGGATCTGGGATGTAAGATGACATATTGTAGAAGAAAACGTACCAGACGCAGACAGGAAATAAAAGTTGACAAGTGATCAACGTAAGGTTTAGTAATTGTAGGAAATGGGGATGCCATTTTGTTGGAAGCACAAATGAAAGGGGTGACAATGATGAGATGGTTACGTCAATGAGAAATAGTTTTAGAAGGAATAGAATTGGTTTTAAAGTTGTTAATTCTATGTTTGACATCGCTGCACTAAGTGTTGCGTATTTTCTACCGCATTTGATGATCATTTGTTTTTCGTATTTCTTTAGCAATTCTTTTAGTAATTGAAGATAATTACTGAATTGATCTTGATAAAATTGATGTAATGGAACGATGAAGTAAACAAAGTAGTATTTTATTAAAAATTCTTGAGTTTTAGAGTAGATAACATTAGATATTAATGCAATATCAGAATGCACAAGAAGAAAAACAGCTTGATGTTATAAAAGAAGGCAATAATGTTGAAAATAATTAACAGCAACCTTAAATAATTATATTTTGTTTTTTATGAGATATTGAGAAGCCGAAAGCTCAAAGTCAGGATTGCCAACCATACCATACAAGCAACAGAACAAGCTGAAATGTTTTATCTATGAAATATAAAGTCGTAAAAAAAGTTTTTCATAATACAATAATTTTACTGTTTTAACAACTACCTTAACCACTAGTTTAGAACGTAACTATTTGTAATCTAAAACTATATTCATATTTTTAATGAGTAAAACTTACCTCATGACTAAATAACTCCTGATTATACGTCACCAACAAAATAGTAGATAACCCAACACATACATAAAAAATCGATGAAATAACACCATACTTAATAACATAATAGCCATTACTAATTAATGAAATATAGCCAGTTAAGAAGAAAGCCACCATAATAGGACCATACAACTTTTCCACATTCCTATATATCACCATCAAATCATTCAACATTTGTATTGTAAACAATACGTTCATTTCATCTTCAGTACACTCATGTCTACAATTAGCATTTACGACTAGGAAATAATTTAGTATCTTGAACTTCCTCGTTAAAACTCTCAGGAACATTGTGATGAATGTAACATGATGTACCATTAAACCATAACCAAACGCATAGATCCAGTAATAAATTAAAACTTCAAAACTATATTCTACCAAGTCAGTTGTCATCATCAGGATCATCATGGCTGCTAAAGTCATGAAAAACAAGAGAAATTCATACCGATTATACTGGTTTCTTATCAGTCGATCACTTATTAATTTACAGCTGAGGTTATGAAGTGCTTCACTTGTGAATTTGTTAATTTTCTGATCAAGTTCGTGTAACTCTTGAATAATTTCTTTTATTAATTTGTAGTCACTTGATGATTTAACATAGGTAAGTATAATAATGACGATAAATGATGACATTAAGATGTGATTTACTGTAAAATCAAACCCACCAATCTTTTGTTGCTCCGCGAAAGAATATGCATATTGAATGCAGTAAAAATCACCAAAGAAAATGACAATAATGAACAGATATTGTAGAATTAATTTTAGAATAGATTTAATTTTAGTTTGCCTTGTTTTTAGGTTTAGTTCCTCTCTGTATATTGATAAAATGCTACCGACTAGTAAATTTGGACGGAAGTGCTGATGTACAGTTGTCATTGCTCCAAGAATCGTTGAAACAATTGAATAATGTGAGGAGAGAAAGTAAGTGTGTGCTGTGTGACATGCTGTTGATTAATATTAATCAATAATTATATTCTGTCATAACAAGAAGAAGAGCTCATTACATTAACTCTCAATAATATTTACCACTTTATTAATTCTTTCTGCTCAAAGAAGTCACGAATTCATTGCAAACGTCGGCATAACTCCAAATTAATGTATCCATTGTTTCCAATTAGCGTTTCTTCGGAAAACATTATGACAACACAATGACTTTGAAATTTATTAGCAAGTAAGTTCATCATTTTAAAGATGAAGAAGTTAAGTTTTATTCACATAATAAATATTAAACACTGCGTGACTGCACTATACTACAGTATAGTAGTTTATAGTATAATGATACCATAACATGGTTAACATAATTGATGGTAATTAAGGAGAAAGACCATCCAACCTTTCAAATCAACAAATTATTTAAAAACAAACAAAATATTAAATAAACTTTATACTGAAGAAGGCAACATGCCAAAAACGTTTTACCGAGTGAATAATAGTAAATGTTAAAGTGAAATCTTATCAACATAAGAAGTGTTAATTCTTAAAATAATTGCCATCACTTGCATTAAAATAGAATAAAGTAGCTTGGGTTAATGACATTTTAAATAATTATTGCTTATTTATATTATAAAAAACTTATATCGGTATGGATAATTATTGCGTAGTTTATTGGTCTGCAGGGATTCTCCAAAATCCCTTAATATACAATTCCATACCAGGTGTGCGGATGAAATTTCCCGAAATCCTTTATACACAATTTCACACCCTGACGTAAATCCTAAATGGCCGCACTTTTCCAAGAAGCCGTCATAAACATAAATTCTCAGTAATCCACAATTAACCTTCCAAGAATTCCTAACAAATTTCCACCATTCGACCCTTGCCAATATCGCCAACTACAGTACTCACTCTAACTCACCCTATCGTGGGGAGCCGTTAGAATAGAACCGGAATCAACCTTTCACCAAGTATTTGACTTTATTTACCATTTTTAATTAATTATCTGTCGCACACCGAATCAACCAACGAGTGACTTGCATAATTATCATTAGACGTCCATGAACAGCAGTCGGATAACAAGCCAGTTTTGTTACTTCCAAATTTTAAAAGATCTTTCATATATCAATTCTTTATTATTCATGTGTAAAATGTGTCAAACATCAGGAAGTTCTTCGTAACTTAGAATAAAACGTAAAAATTGTTGTAAAAACCTTAAATTACATAAAATACTCGTTGAAAATTTCACTAGTCGCCCACAATTATCTAATAAACTGTTTGTTCAAAATACCCTGCTTTGCTTTTGTAGTACCTTCCTTTTTCTTCTTACTCACATCCTTCGTAAAGCATTTCCAAAGCCTTAAAGTCTCGTCCGCTCCGGCAGACATGACCGTAGAGCCATCCGGTGCCATTGCAAGATGTAGCACCCTCGCTGTATGACCCATCAACTCGGCAACACGTGTCATCGCTGGATACTTCCAGATGACCAGCTGATTATTAGCAAATCCATGGCCAGAGACGAGCTCCTTATAGTTAATCGACCAAAGCAAGGCGCAAACTTGTGACTTAGTGTCCACCGCATTAATCATTGAACCATTGTTACAGTTCCAGAAACGAATGTGCCTGTCGGCGGTCCCGCCGCCGCTGGCAAGGACATGAGGCTGCCATGGGCACCAAGCCAAAGCTTTGACTGCGGCCAAATGAGCTGTGAATGTGTACAATGGGGTAGAATTAGTATGGCAGGCTCCGGAGACTGAGGCAAACACGTTTAAAACATTGTCATTGCCGCCAGAAGCTAAGAATCGTCCATCAGGAGACCATTTCAGTCCGCAGACTTCTTCAGTATGTACGCCAGTGATAGAGGTAATGATATGGTCGCGTTGTCGAACATCATGGTGAAGGATTTGTCCAGTTCTTGATCCACTAGTGAGAACGTAGTTGTTCCAGGCGAGTGCTCCAACACGGCCTGAATGACCGTCCATGATACGCAGACGTTTGGATTGTGAGCAATCCCAGAGTTCGACGGTGCCGTTAACGGTTCCAACAGCGAGATAGTCGCCTTCTTGTACCCACGCCACAGAACACACATAGTCATTACCTTCCATTTGAAGTAGACAATCAATTCCTCCAGTTCCTAGGTTATTAAGAGAAGAACAAAAAATAGCATTGGTAATCTCAATCAAAATGATTTGAATGAACAAACCAGCATTCCATAAATAAATTGTTGGCCCAAGAGCAGCAGCTAGAATATTATTGTTGCTCCAATCCATCAAGTTGAGGTAATAATCATCCACAATGTCAGGTGCATCCAAGATTCTGTCAGGAGCTTGTGGGATATATCTGGAAGTATTTTTCACAGATGCAGGTGTGCTTACTTGACTGTATAGAACTTTCATAGGATTCTGAAAGCCATCAGGAGCACATGCAGCTTTCTTCTGAAAAGATAAAACTCTCTGCTTGTTTATGTCCAAACCTTGGATGTTTTCACACATCACCCTCTGTGGACAAGAAGCAAGAATCCATATATTATAATTGCATAAACCAGTCAATTGCCCAATACTCACCTGCATTTCTTTTTGTGTTGGACTCTCAACCTCAACATCATGAGTAATCTTATAATGTGCCAGATCAAAGTTGGTAGCACTTCTTGAAGGAATAAATCTATCACCGGCATGAATCGGTGTTTTGCCTCCTTTGTTCGGCGTTGTTCCTTTTGATCGACTTGGAGATTTTGACTTTGAAGGCGTTTTGGTGTTAGGGCTCCGTCGTTTTAATATATCACTACCGGCATTAAGTCTTGAAGGTGACTTATTCAGACTGGTGCTCATTGTGATGTTTTTCGTTGAATTTAACGACGAATTGGACTGCTCCAGAGCTTTCTTCTGCCATCGAGGCATAGGTCCTTTCGTTATAGGTCCATCTAACATCAACATACTCGTCAATTCGTTCATGTATTTGAATTGTGCCATTGGGGAGAACTGCTCTTAATCAAAAATTCTTAAAGTGACAGAAACTTCCAATTTCACTGAACGGTTGCAAGCCGAGCACATGCGGCAAACACGTGTAGAATGTAGTGGACAAAACGCCACAAAAATGTAGATAAAATGTGAATATCGTGTAAATTGCACTTGTAGATTATTCTGTTTATTAAAGAACCGTTACCTTTTAAACATGTTCAATGACTATCAACGACTGATGCGAATGCCCGCTGATTCGTCAAATGAAACTTTCTAGAAAATGGCGTTACGGAAATACACGTAAGAACACGATCAATTATAAATAAATTTAAATGGATATAAAAATTTTTAACTTTCTTTACAAATTTATCTTAAAAATGTACTACTAAACTATTTTCCTATTTATTAGAAACCATATTAACAGCGTTTTTTTTGAAATAGCAGATACATTTTACAATTCTTAGAAACTCATCCAAAGAGGTTATACTGTTTATTTACTTCAAAGAGCGTATGAATACGCTTGATATCAATTGTTATTTTATAAGACAAAATGTCTAGTTCTACTATTAGTGTAAATATTGTTTGTATGGATTATTATTTACATTCACCGACTAAAGATTTGGATCCTTTTATATCTGAATTTAGAGCTACAAATGTTGAAAGATTACCTATACTAAGAATATATGGTTCAACATTCGAAGGTAAATTAAATTTTATATTTAAGTCATTTAGATATACAGTAATAATTTACATCAGGTATTAAAGCATGCGTCCATATTCATGGTGTCTTTCCGTATTTCTATATTCCTTGTGACAAGAATTGTGACAACCTACATGCAGTAACATATCAATTGGCTTCAGCAGTTGATAAAGCAATTAATATCACATTAAATCAAACCGCATCTAGTCAACAGCATATTTATAGTGTTACAGTAGAACAGGGCATGTAAGATATATGTTTGCTACATTAGAATTAAATTTGTATAACCATTTAAATTTTAGATCTTTTTATGGATATCACCATGAAGAACATAAGTTTTTCAAGTTGTCCTTTTATAATCCTGCAATGGTAAAGAGAGCAAGTGCATTACTTCAAAGTGGTAACATATTAGGTACAGTTTTCCAACCTTTCGAATCTCATATTCCTTACAAGCAGCAATTTATGATTGACTATAATCTTTTTGGAATGAATTTCGTGCGATTTGCCAACCCCAAATATCGGGATGATGTAACTCTAAAAAAGCAAAGTGTTTGCCCCTTAGAATTCGACATCCTTGCAACAGATATTCTTAATCAGTACGACGTTATTCCTGGAAACGTGGCCTGTAATCCAGGAATTCAATACATCCGAGACGAAGAAAGAAAGCGCGACGGAAAATCGAGGGATGATAAGGTTGAGAGCAATCTCACCCAAAGTAGAATCAATGTTGAACCAACAATTACAGACTTAAATTATAGGGACAAACTGCGACTTTTGCTAAGGAGTAGGGGTTCTCAGAGAAGTGGAAATATGTCTTCTGCCTCATTCTTAGATATTTCTGTGTTGGACAATACCCAATTAGAAGAACATGCTGAATTATTTTTGAATATGTGGAAAGCAAACCAAGAAGTAAATACTACAGATAGTGATGATGAGTTGGATGATGATTGTATTTTATCACAAAAAAAATTGAAACCAAATGAATGTGAAGCAAAAACTAATGACTCTGAAGATGATTTAAACTTTTCTTTAATTGATTTTATTAGCTCTTTAGATAAAATTGCACTTGACACTGATATCCAGTCTACAACGACTACTGAGAATAAATAAATTAGCGTTAAAAGTTCGTTGTCTAATTTTTTACGTGAAGCAAAGAATTGGTTCATAAATTTATTCAACGAGATATAGAATTTTCTTGCTAAAAAACGTTAAGGACAACTCTAAAATATTGCAATAATATCCTTAACAAATAAGCAATTGACATAGTCGAATAGTGTTGGTTAATTACTATTTCGAAATTAACCGAATTATTTTAGTTTAACGATTGCCAAGCCTTCCCGCGTTTGCATCATTCAAAGTTTTAGGTTACATTTTACGTTTTGCATCGTGCATCTTTAAATAATTTTATTAAAAGAAAGGGTTAAGAAAGCACAAACTACACATCGTGAACAACAATGAGGTAATCATATATATACAATTTAGTCCATATTACAACTTTAATTAAATTTATTCATTATAGGTACTACCTTCGTGATAGATCGTCAATAAATAAAAAGGCTTCAGCAAAAACCCTCTCCAAGAAGAAAAGATGTAAGCATTACATAGCTATTCTAAAAAATAATTCATCAAATACCAACACATCATATTTACCATCAGCTACTTTTTTTTTTCTCTTTAATTGGTTTTGTAGATAATAATTTAGCTGTAGAAATGGTAACTAGCAATGTGGAAACCAATATTTCTACACAATTCAACTGTTCACATAGTTGTAATTTATCCACATCACATTATTCATCTAATTTGAACATCGAAAATCAAACAAATGCAACAAAATTTCATTCAATTCCTCTTGAGATTGAAGGTACAATTTTGTATGCATACTTATCTTACCCTACAAATAGTACAAACATTCAGGGAGCTTCCAAATTACTTGATGTACCAGAAAAAAATGTAGCAGCATTGAATATGCCTGATTTATGTGATTCTTCACAAAGAGACTACATTTCATCACCTAAATTATCATCACGTTCTATACATTCAACTCAAAACACATCCACTTTCCACAGTGTCAGAAATAATAACATTGAAAAGGGGCAACAACATGAGAATTCAGTAGCTATTATACACCATCAAAGTAAAGAACACAAATCTAAGAAACAGTTGATAATTCGGGAGAAACTATATAATGCAATTATTAATGACAGTGAAATACTTAAACGTATAAATAGCGGCCGCAAGCCTCGCTTTCGTATCGTACCAAAAAATAATGGCATCTTTAGGTTTAATTATAAAAAAAGTAATCTCAAGATTAATGTAAGACGAATCATGAATGAATTATATCCGAACACGGAGTGGTGGTATGAGATTTCATCGTCGTCTAATGTTAAAAGACCACCAAAATTCACGATTTTAAGAAATATTTCAATATCACATGTTAGTACAGAAAATCAAGATATTGATACTAATTTGCAAGAGGGTAGAGTTTATCAAAGCGATAGTGGTTTATCAAGCGATTACAATACTATTGAAGTAGAATCTGTGAAAGAAGCATCAATCATTCAAAGTCCTTCCGTTAAATATAAAGCAAAGATTCCTCAATCTGTGTATCTTTATCCTGGAAGAGATGGTGATTTTTCTGTTGTAATAGAGACATTAGGACCGGATTATTGTCCTGTGGTGGTAACTCCAAACGTGTCAAAATCTATTAATCCGCATATGGTTTCGCCACAGGCCAAATTTTCAAACGCAGAACATGAAAGGCGTGTTACTCGAAGTATGACAAAGAGGTCTTCAACAATAACTACTATTTCAGGTGCCAATGAGAACCAACTTACTTGTCCGGTCAAAGTGCTTGTAGAAAATACTAGCCGGCCAATTATTAAACGGAATCAATTTCAACAACTGGATGGGTATTGTGGTGCCACAGATGAGGACGACCCGCCCCAACTGAAGAAATCTTGTTCAGAACATGAAAGTATGGAGGAATTACTAAATATTGCAAAACAAGGAACGCATGAAATATGTATGGAAATTGATGAACAAGTCCCGAAAAGACAGATCCCAGAAGATAATATTACGGAGAGTTGTGTAGTTTCTTTGGGAGAACTTCCTTGTGTAGAGAAAATGAAGAGGGGACGAAATATTATTCAGATTGATGGAACTGGGGATTCATCAAGCGATGAAGATAGTATCTCAGAACGAAGAGGTAGACCGTGCAACACATCAATTTCAAAGTAAGTACTATTAAATTACTTTGAAAGAATATAATCAATTTATATATATTTGTTGATTATTCAATGTCAAGCAGATCTGCTATGGCGTCAGCTACTAGGGTATTTAATGGTGGTTTAAATCAAACTCTAATCGAAGAGAAAATCGAATGCCGCTTTAGGCCTAAAGCTGGTTCTTGCCAAGATAAAAATATGATGCCTTTATCTCAAGTCAAACAACAGATTCTTCTAAGAAGAAGTTTGATGTCGTTACCCGAATTAGGAACAGATAATGTTAAGCAGCAAGTTGAGATCGAGCCTACAGAAAAGACTCAATGTGTAAATATAGAAATGAAGAATTCCTTGATTGATTCAAACGTGATTAACACGTGTATACCAGTATTATTAGAAGCTAAAGATGATAGTAATCATTCTCATGAGTTATTTCCATTGGATGATTCACAAGTTGTAAGACAAGTTGACACAGATGCTCTTGAAGATGCAAGTAGTACAGTTTCATCTTCAATTGAGGGACTGATTACTCCATATCAGCTAAATCAACCACCAGATTATTATAATCATAGTCAAGATGATTTGTTTGTTGAAACATCGAAAGAAAAGTTATTATTGAATCCTGAACTCGAAAAAGCTGTAGCAAGTACAGAGCAGACCACAAATCAAATAAAGGCTGATCAATATGACAAGGATAAAGGGATTATAGTTCAGGCTGGTCCATCAAATCATCCTTCTTCGTTTGAGAGCGTTGTGTTTTGTGCGTTGCCAGAAGAAATCGAGTCGAAAACAAACGAGTGTGTTAGTGTTCTTAATTTAACATCTTACTTAGAAGTTTGTGATACTGAGTGTAATGAATCAACACTGAAAGACCGTGAAATATCATTTATAACACCAAAGTTTAAACCACCTTCAGTTCAACTTGTAACAGAAACAATGGCGACGTACGATATCCCAAATCATCGGTATCAAGAACCATTCTATAGTGATATTAAACATTTAACTGGGGCTGTTGAAGTCGGTTTTAATACGTTAAGAATCTTGTCGAGGCATCAACATGAAGAATTCCATTCTTCATTCACTTCATTAGTACATTATCAGAGAGAGAAAGCAAGTAACCTAGGAATCACGAATCAAAAAGAGTTAAAAACACTGAAATTATCTTATTGCTCTAATAAATCTGTATTTGTTATGCCTGCAATCAAACCACCAAGTGTAAAAGAAGTTAAAGTATGGCTTCTAAAGAAAAAACAAACACTTATAACGAAAAACCAGAGGAAAGCCGATATTCCTGATGGCTTTGAAGATATGAATGAGATATGTAAAGAAGTCCAAGATCATGAAACCAATGATATGTTGGGATTAACTATTGTTGAAGGTATGGAAGCATGTTCTACAAGTCCAACTGTTAATAAATCAATGTGGGAGAATAGTCATGCAATTTCTGGTGTGTCTTTAAACAATACTCATGGATTTAAGATGACATTAGAGAATCTTCAAGAAGCCAGATCTTTAGACATTTATCAGTACATTACTTCTCTTGTACTAGAACTGCATGCTGAAAGTCGTGGAGATAAGCTACCAGACCCACAGATGGATCCAGTTCAAGTTGTTTTCTTCGCATTAGCGAATGATGTACCTGATAAATCTCCACCGACTTCTGGAATCAACATGTCTGACGTGTCCAGCATAACTTCTAACACTCCCAATGCTGATACTGATCAAACAGAACACTTTTTGAAGGGATTTATCTGTGTAAGTCCTGTGGGTGATATTCTGGCAGGCACAGGTATTATTCAGAGTAAATTTATCTTCACTGTACGAGATGAATTGTCCCTTTTCAATAAATTACTTGAATTGTACCACAAATGGAATCCTGATATTCTAATGGGATACGAAATTGAGCATTCCTCGTGGGGGTATCTTATTGATCGTGGGTACGTTTTGGGTCTAAACATGCCTGTGTTATTGTCCCGTATTAAAGATACCGATAATAAGAAACAACCTCTTATAACGCCCGAAGAAAGGGATCCACAAGAAGAACACTCTCATTTGAAGATAACTGGTAGGATTGTTCTTGATTTATGGCGTATCCTCAAACATGAAATTGCTTTACAAAGTTATACATTTGAGAATTTGGCCTACCATGTTCTTCATGAACGTGTACCGCATTACTCCCCAAAAGAGTTGACTCGATGGTGGAACCATAAGAGTTCAAAGTACAGACAGAGGACAGTTGATTATTATTTGTACAGAGTTGAAGGTGCATTCAGACTTATTGATCATTATGATTTAATCGGACGTACCTCAGAATTGGCACGCTTATTTGGGATTTTGTTCTATGAAGTGCTCAGTAGAGGTTCTCAATTTAGAGTGGAGTCTATGATGCTTAGACTAGCCAAGCCTTATAAATACGTACCCGTGTCTCCTAGTGTTCAGCAACGTGCTTATATGAAAGCACCTGAGTTTCTTCCACTTATCCTGGAACCAGAATCGAAGTTTTATATAGATCCCGTTATTGTTTTGGACTTTCAATCATTGTATCCAAGTATTATAATCGCTTACAATTACTGTTTCTCTACTTGTCTTGGAAGAGTAGAACATTTAGGAACTGATGACAAATTCGAATTTGGTGCTTACGAACTGGAGGTAGCTAGAAAATTGGTAGCTAAATATTTGAAGGCAAATTTACTTACAATATCGCCTTGTGGGGTTGCTTTTGTAAAAGATGCAGTACGACCAGGAATAGTGCCACGTATGCTGAGGGAAATTCTTGATACTCGACTTATGGTGAAGAAATCTATGAAAAAGCACAAAGGGAACAAAACGTTACAGAAGGTGTTGCATTCTAGGCAACTGGGACTTAAGTTAATTGCAAATGTAACTTATGGTTACACTGCTGCTAATTTCAGTGGAAGAATGCCCGCTTGTGAATTGGCTGATAGTGTGGTTTCTAAAGGCAGAGAAACTTTACAGAGAGCGATTAATATGGTGGAAAAACACTCTTCGTGGGGAGCGCGAGTTGTATATGGTGACACAGATTCTCTGTTTGTTTTGTGCAAGGGCAAGTCAAGAGAAGAAGCTTTTAGGATTGGAGAGGAGATTGCGGATGCTGTAACTAACGCAAATCCTAGTCCTGTTAAATTAAAACTGGAGAAAGTTTATCAGCCTTGTATTTTACAAACAAAGAAGAGGTATGTTGGGTATATGTATGAGAGTAAAGAGCAGAAATTTCCAGAGTTTGAAGCCAAAGGTATTGAGACTGTCAGGAGGGATGGATGTCCAGCTGCTTCAAAGGTAACATAATAAATTATATTCTAGATTACATTCTGATCCAATTTCTAAGTTTCTAGATGTTAGAGAAATGTCTTAAGTTGCTCTTTGACCATAGAGATGTATCTCAAGTAAGAAATTATGTGCTCAAGCAGTTTCATAAGATTCTAACTGGTAGAGTTAGCATTCAAGATTTGACATTTGCGAAGGAATATCGTGGGAAAGAAGGATACCGATCTGGTGCTTGTGTGCCTGCTCTAGAATTGACCAGGTATACTTAAATTGGATAATTTAGGCATTTGTTATTTGTGTCTTCTTAGGAAATGGATGACTGCCGATAAAAGAAAAGAACCACGCAGTGGTGAACGTGTGCCCTATGTTATCGTAAATGGCCCACCAGGTTTACCACTCATTAAACTAGTGAAATCCCCACATGATCTTTTTGAAGACCCCGGTTTACGACCTAATGCTCTTTACTACATTACAAAAGCTATTATTCCGCCTATTAACAGATGTTTCAAGCTCATTGGAGCTGATTTATTCAATTGGTAAATGATAAAATTGCATTATCGACCTATTTTAACGATAAATTCATTCTTTATGATAGGTTTAACGAAATGCCAAGAAAGCAAGTGCAACACCTTCATATTGGAAGTCCTGGCAAAGGACCAAAATCAACCATATCCCAATATTTTGCTACTGCCGCTTGTGCGTCGTGTGGGCTTCAAACTAAAGATGGTATCTGTTCAAAGTGTCTGGCAAATCCACAGTCTACGATCGTTTCTTTACAAAAGAAGATTATGAATTGGGAGCGGAATTATTATACATGCAGAAATGTGTTTATTCCTTTTGTATTTGTTTCTTCCCTGTTGCTAATTGTGATTTTTGTGCAGATTTGTGAATCTTGTTGCTCAAGATCTACTGATCTGGCGTGCAACTCACTGGATTGTCCGGTTCTATATAGGATGAAACAAACAGCGCATGATTTGCAGCAGGTCGATTTTGTTCGTATCGCACTTAAAAATTTTCCAGAACCGTTTTAAGTACGACGCATGTGTAAGAATATAAAATCTTATATGTATTTTAATTGTTTAGTTGTTTGTTCGTTATTGTTACGTTTATATTGCATATATTTTCAAACATTAAAGAATTTTTGCAATAAAAAATATACAATTCTCCTATCTTATGTATTTTGTTTTTGGCATTGAAGGAAAAGTAGCCAAGTAAAGATTACGTTCTTATATTCATTAAACATTTCACATTATTTAAAAAGTTCGTGCAGAGTCGGTATCAAAAGTTTCTAGTCAAAGCAGCGTTCACAGTTCAGGCTATTCACAAAATAAATAGTTTCATAGAAATGCAATTTTAATACTTAAATATCTTTAAATGTTCCCTTAGATTTCGAATAATATTTCCATGTCTTGTCTAAAATACAACAAATTACGTAATATTGAATTGACTAACTCAGTTTTTAACAAGATGGCCGTATATGTACTGTCTCCGTCACTCATTCGGCAACTGCATGGCACTTTTTCACTCGACGTGCATCGATTTTCATTTGCATAACAACAGATATATCGTTCAACCGTCAGCTGCTGATATTTCACTCAGTGCACCGAGGTCCTTCATCTCTACACAGAAAGGAATCTTCTAAACGAATTCAAGATGCAGGGCATGAGCTTACAGTCCCTCAAGAAACACAAGGCTGTACGTATTAAACCACAAGACCACATAATTCGGCATATTTTGTGGTTATATAAAATTAGTTTAAGAAAGACATAATTTTCGCTTGTAAATCATAGCAAAATATAGCGAATTTGTTATTTTTCAACGCGAGCAATACCAATGATTAGGATTTGTTTTAGTTGATTCCATTATATGTCTGTACCGGCCTGGGATGCGTTGGGGCTCTCCTCTACACTGCTCGCTTGGCATTCAAGAACCCTGATGTCCAATGGGCAAGAACTGGTGAAATCTCCAATGAAGCCTATAGTGACAAACAATACAAAGTAAGATGAACAATATATATATAAAACATGTGAACTATATGATTTGTTTCAGTTCTTTTCTCCCAATGTTGATTACTCAAAGTTAAAAAATGAGGCCCCCAAATTTTAAGCAGTATGTGAAGTATAGTATGAAATAGTTCAATATTATTTAAATGATTCAAATGTACCATGTAAAGTGATGCATATGTAATATCCTAACAAGTTTCTGTAAATAAAGCTTGGTGATAATACCATAGATTGTTTGATATTACTTTGACTATTTTATGATGATTTAATTTACAATATGCAGGCAATTTTCACCAATAGATAATATATAGTCAGTGCAATACTTGTATATACAAATCAGGGATGTTCTTAGAATTTCATTAACCTGCTCTGTATGTGGATACTTTGTAACTCAATTTAACATACTATAACGACTCGTAATACGAATTTCTCTCAATCAACTTTTCCCAATTCCAAGCTCTTAAAATTTCCCATCATAAGTTGCAATTTCTATATATCATAAGTTCAAAATCCGTCCAACGCGACCCTTGTACCAGACTTAACGAATCGCTCGCATTTCTTGCTGACAATGGCCTCGCAATGGGAGGATTTCTACGTGACGCACCTGCCGCCCCCGGACTTCGAAGATAATCGCACACTGCTGAAGGAATTCTGCGCCCGCCAGAGTAAAGTTGGCCAGCGCATTGTCCTGATCACGGTATGCGACGATAATTTATTCATTTATTGCATAGTGGTCGCAGGTTAGGTTATAGTCCCCCTTGCAAGGCAATGAAATCTTCAGGTTTCCTTTAAAACTTGGTCAAAAATGAATACCAGAATGTTAGTTTACTTATATTTGTTGTGTTGGATTGCCATGTTGTCATTACATAAGATGTTTTTTATTCTAGTCTGGTGGAACAACAGTTCCTTTGGAACACAACACAGTCCGATTTGTGGATAACTTTAGTGCAGGAACTCGTGGGGCCGCCTCTGCAGAGTACTTTTTAGAACATGGATATTCAGTTATCTTTATGCATAGACTCAAGTCATTGGAGCCTTTTACAAGACATTTCAATGGACAGAAGTTTATGGATATGTTGGACTTACAAATAACAGAGCATGATACAGCAATAAGTGGTAAAAGTTTTAAACTTTTAATACCTGAGGCAGGAGATTAATTTCAATGAGTATTCGGTTCCAGTTAAACCTGATAGTGTTGATGTACTGGCACCTGTTTTATTAAACTACAAGGCTGCTCAAGAAACAGGAAGAATTTTATACATCAATTTTACAACTGTGGCTGATTATTTCTGGCTTTTGAGAGCTGCCTGTGAGTGTTTAGCTACCTTGGGACCCAAAGCAATGCTGTATTTAGCTGCAGCAGTCTCAGATTTTTACGTCCCTTCCAATGAAATGGTAGGATATTGTTTTTCAAGTTTTCACAATTATACACATTGCCTGATTTCCCTTTGCAGCCTACACATAAAATACAGTCTGGATCAGTGCCAAATATTTCTCTACGACTAGTTCCTAAACTATTATCACCTGTTGTGAATCTATGGGTGCCACATGCTTTTGTGGTATCATTTAAATTGGAGACAGATGAAAATATCCTACTTACTAAAGCTAGAGACTCTTTGAACAAATACAAACACAAAGTAAGTTTTCTTCTACTATAATATTACTTAAAATTTAACTTTCGTATAAAGTCAATATTATATTTTAGTTAGTAATTGGGAATATACTACAAACAAGAAGACAACGTGTTGTTTTTGTAATGCCAGATGATAGTTATGAAGTGACTCTCACGCGAGAACAACTTTTAAATGGCATCGAAATCGAAGAACAAGTCGTGACCAATATCATCAATCACCACACGCAATACATGTCGGTGCATAAATTTTAATTCCCAAACACGCTGAGTAAGTGATTTTCTACTGGTTTACATTCCATATATAAAAGTGGAGAAGTACTTTACCAGTCAAATTTGACTGCGAAAAATATTGGGTGCAAATTTTATTCACGCGACTTCAAAAAAATTCAGTGATTGGTGTAACCTTGGACCAATTCATTAGATGTATTGACCTAAACCCTATACTATACTACAGTATATCAAAACGGAAGCAAAATTGTTATTGAAATGTTGATTATCGTGAAATTTATCTAAATGTAGACGTATAACAGAAACGTAATGAGTATTAACGGTATACTTTGATAAAATATACCCATTAAGAGTATAATTAAACAATGTGGAAGTAAATGTATCAATGTAACTTGGGTACCTCTGACTTTGATGATAAACTTAAAGACACGTACTACTTACTATTAACAAAGTATTCAGACCACTATGAACTATCAAATATTCCGAAAATCAAGGCTGCTTAATAGGTTCAAAATATGCACGATAAAAGAAAAAAGACTGTTTTTTCCAAGACGATTTCTACTACCATCCTAAAATTATTCAGAATTGAGTCATAAAAATGATTTTATCGCCCACACTTGATAAGCATGAGTAATGTAACTCATTTACTGTTGGTAGTTACCTTATTTACGATTTAATAACTGACCATTAGATCCACATATCATCTTTTTGACTATTTTTTAAACTACGTAAAACATTTCAACCTGAAAAACGGTACAAGTATAGAATGTTCTCTCATTTATAGGGCAAACGCTTAATGTTACATATTGCTTATTCTAACAATGATTTAATTGATAGAAAACTGAATGTGTATTTATAGTTGAAAACTTGTTTTACTTTTCTGTACTATTATGAATTTGTCTGTTGCAACAAACAAGGTAGAGCGCTTTTAAATGGTACTAAGTGTTGTGTTAACGATTAAGAGTGTTGGGAATCATTAAATAAATGACTTCATTGATGTTATGCCTGGGGGAAATGAAATATGTCGTGTAGCGTACTGTTGCCCATGCTAATGTCTAATTGACGGATGTCAAAGGTAGCCGTGGAAGAGGAAGAAAAATAATCATGATAGAAATCTATATTAAATATTAAGGGAAATATTCATTGGCGTCTCGCCCAACATGTCGTGGTAAATCTGGTCGCAGAGCTCTTGGAATATATGCAGGTTTCCTCTCATCCAATGTCCTATCCCAAGGCTTCTTAAGCAACTCGAAGGGCCTCCTTCTTGCATCCATTGGTCTCGTCTTCCAGTCAACTTTGTAAATCTTCTCCCAATTATACAACTCAAACGGCAACTTATGTCTGGGACGCTGTGACACCAAGTGTTTGTATTCCCTCTCTAACCAGTTTCTCTTCTCATCATCCACATAATCAGCGACTGTTTTCTCCCCTTGTGATAAATACGGATGCATGTTCACACCTAATCTTTCTTCCGGGACATTGGCGTAAAATTGTAACAACATTTTTAATACACCATCATTGAACCCAATGAGTTTACCATCTTTAAACTCTTCATAGAGTTTTAATTCAGGCGTTGCATAACATATATTTACTTTGGGATTATTAATGTTCTTCCCATGTACAAGAAGTGTATTCATCTGGTATGAATAGAAAGACCATACCTGACCATTAGTGATGATTGATTGAGTCACGAGAGGGTATGTTATATCATTAAATGTTGTAAATCCTTGATAATTTGCTTGACTATGTAGCCACGCGAAAGATTGAAGAATGGCTTGACGATTGAGAGCTTCTTTATCGTCCTCAGCGTCATTGTAGTGTCTATTGAGCATGTGTCCTCGTTTATGATAGGAGAGAAGACCAAATTGATGGGGATCACTAGGCCAGAACCCTTAAAAAATAAGATTATTTAAAACAAGATTAGAAGTTTTGAGGAATTTGTAGCCTACCAGGTACATTTGCCATATATTTATGAGAAGTCATTGTTCCTACAACTCTAGGATCAAAATTCCACCTTGGAACATTAAAATTCTCTATGTTTGCATCCTGATAATTCATCAATGGTTTCAATGGCACATTACTCCTTAAAGTCAAAACTGGTTTCCCTTCATAAGAAATCAATCTATCAGTTGGATTATTCTCAGTATCCTTTCTCCATTCTTGGTTCTCTCCTGTTCTATACTTTTTCACATTCCTAGGTGGGTCCATTCCACCTGCATACCAGAATGCTTCATGTCTGGGCTCAACATTCACTTGTGCATCCAATAGATGTGAGTAATCCTGCACCATATTATTTATCACTGCCCTGTTAATTTGTTTTATTATGCAGGTAGCAATTAAATCTTCACTTTCACTTAATTCCAAATCAACTTTGCTTGTTCTTGTTTTGTAGCCAACTAACTCAACAATTAAGGCATCTTCTAATTTAGACTTCAAATTTTGACCAATATTATCAACATTAATGTCTTTATAATATTCTCCAAGAGTTTCATCAACTTTCAAGTGGGTTCTTGTAATGTGCTGTGCGAGTTTCAGATTATTATAAGGAATGACATCTTCTTTAAAGTTATAACACTTGAATCCATAATATTTAGGCATATTGAGTTTAATCTGCTTCTCTTCTACAGTTTTAATTGTTTTAATCTCATCGTGAATTTTTTGTTTCTTCCTTTCCATTCGTTTTTCATAAGTTGTATCCAAAATAGGTGGGTAATGCGCGACTGCAGTATATTCATCATTTTTATTCACTAAAGTTGAATAAGATTTTGTTGTTTGCCGTATTAAGCATCGATTAACACGTATTAACGACATTTCGGCTTTTATAAAAGTAATAAATTAGTTGAAATATATATTTTCTTGGTTTGGAAAGATGGTATCTTGATTTTGAGGTTATATCACCGTACGTTTACAGTATGGCCAATTCTGGTACAGAAAAATTATGAAAATATTGTGCCAAATACGCGTGAAATTTTCTAGATAACATTTGTAAAATCATAATATTAGCAATATATTCACCTTTGGTGTTCCACTGAATATCTGACCCTATTCACTTTCTCTCAGACAAACAGAGAATGTGTTTATTATGTGGAACACTCGAACTTGCCAGAGTTTAAAAATTTCCTTTCATTGTTAAGAATTTTACGCTCACCAAACAACACAGACGCAAAATAATAGCGCCTAACACGTAAAGCCAAATAAATGCATAATATTTACAGTATAAAATTCTAACTTTGCGAACTCCGCTATTAAAGTAATTTTAAAATGCTTTCAAAACGTCGAACGAAAATCTTAAAGAAAAATACACAAACGCATTATATCAACACACAACAGACCATAAGTAAATCGTAGTTATCTCTTCATGTAATTCGTATCAAACGAATATACAACATTTATTAAATGAACTACAAATACTTCACTAAGGGCTTAAACTTCGTGAGCGCATAAACTGCAGGACGGTGCAGAAAGTCCAATTAAGAAAATTGATGGGTGAGGTAGGCAAAATGTCAAGGTTGGTGCAACAGATAAGTCGATTGGACAAACTTCGGGAAAAATAGGCGAAAATCAGTGCAAAATGTTACATCAGATGAGCTAGAATAATATTGCTAAATCGTAAAAACTAACATTCTTTAAAAAAACGTTGATTTTTAGTAAAAAAAATATTTGGTTTTGTTATATTTTTCTACCTTCTCAATAGTTTCCGCGAAAACGGCGCAAATATGAACCAGGTTGTGCATTTTCTCGAAAAGTATGAAATCACCGTAAAACACTGCATCAGATAAGCTACAATAATCTTTTAAATTGAAAATTTATTATTGGCAAAAAACCTACTCCTTGAGTACACATGCCGTCAGATTTTCGCATCTTTTCAAATTTTCTCCTTAATTGACTCTGGCATTGACCCTGAAACTTTACAGAGAGCGTTTCTGTAACAGTTTTTTGAGAGCACAATAATTTAATATGATGAGAGCATATCAAATTGTGAGAATATAATAATTTCTATTATTTTTACCTTCACTTTGCATTTGTACTCTCTGGAAATATACGTCGCCGAATAATGATTGGTTTACAAACCGTCAAAGCCAATTGAACTTTCTCTCGCCGCTCGTTAATTGACTCGATGTGTTGAAGCACAGCATTCGAGTGCACCGAAGTTGACTTCCACTCATTTAACTCTTCGCTTCTTAACTGTTGTCGAGTTATGGTCAGTTTAAATCACAGCTGCGCGGGATGGTTTACTCGTGAAGTTAATTGATTCATACAATCAAACAAATCAAAAAAAAAAAGGGGGAGAATAACAAGAAGGAAATAATTTATCCAAGTATTGTGGCAAAAACGTTCAGGGTGGACTACTGATTTTGTAGTTTAAACTATTTATTATGATCTTGTACATTTTGAGCAAATCATGTGAATGTGAAAGACACCTGCGATTTGAATGACTTACATGATTCAGTCAACGGCATGAAGCTGAGAGATACGCATCACGTTGGAATAAATTATATGAGCTGCATGAATAATACGTAAGCAAACAGTTAAAACAACAATACATTTACCAGTTTACAAGCTAACACGCAATTAAAATTTGATCAAACCATTCATCATTAAATTCGATTGTGAATAACTGCGATCTCAAAACGTCAATATTCACCGCATTGATAACAGTGCAACACGACTGATAACCCGATCGGCGTCAGTGCCTTGCCTGCTTCTATACGAATAGCATCATTTTATTTATAAACGTGACTGGTGGTTTCACTCATCGTGAGATTGCAGAAAAATTACGAATACCAGCGACGGCAAGCGTAATCAACAAAACAAAAGAGTACACATTAACTATCTAATTGGATTAGTGTGTGATGTAATGTTGTGGCGATTTGAAGTGAAACAGAGGTAGTTGGTGTGTGACGATAACATTTTTGATTAAGGGAAATCATGTACCAACATGTGCGCGGCGACGAGTAACGACCCAAGCTGTACATTCGTGCACACCGTGCAACATTCAGGTGAGTTACTTACAACTCACTGAGGTCTTCATTTGTTTAAATAATCTAAATTAAAACTAGTATATGGCACTGGTAGAATGCTAGTAGTGTGCCAGCTGGCTTTGTCATTGATAGTTGTGTTGTTTGTTCATTTTGTTTTCGTCGAAAAAGTTGGAAGACTTTTTTGTCTTCATCCAAAATGGCAACCTGTTGGTTGGGTTGCTATGGTGATATGAAAGCACAACGGAAACAAACGAACGCCAAATTAGGCTGCTAGTTTCCTTAAAACGAGTGATTTCTAGTTGCAAATTAGAATGCACCGAAGCACAAGTGATTTAATTCCAGAATATACTGAAGCAGATCGCAAGTTTCTCTCAGGTTTAGAAATATTTAAATCAATTAAATTGCAACCACGATGATATCACTTACGAAATTCCATTTCGATTTGTTATATTTCCAGAAAGAAGAGGTAGCCTCATCGTCCTGACAATAACCATCTTGATAATTGTCGTCATAGTCATCGCTGGAGTCTGTGCAGCTTCATTATTAGAGAAAGCTGAATCGCAAGTGATCATCCTATGGTTGATTGGTGTCCTCATTGTGGTGGGCTTAATCTCGTTCACTTTTCTGGAAATCCAGCGACGGAAAGCAGCCAGGAATCGTGACATGGGGGCTGCCGAATATGTGCAGCAGATTTACGAACAGCAGCAGCGACAAGGACAATTGTCGCAGAACAAAAGCGCAACGTGGGCGCTTACTGAACCGTGGCGATACAGTCAACGATCCACGCTCAAAGCACCTCATTATGACACCTAAAATAGTCAATCTTTTCTATGGATTAGTTGCGCAAAGTAAGGAAAGTATAATGTGGAACATATAGTTTATATGGACTGAAAATAATTAGTTACAATGAGGGGAAGTTGTTGTTTGATCAACCTTGAATTATTTGATTTGAATTGTAAATAGTTTTGTGGTTTTCTACGATAATGAGTTTATAACATTCTAAGAATTGACGGAGATGCTTGATGAGTTGATGTGACTGAATATAAAATGAAATAGGATTGTTGACACTCGAAATAAATTTCTGGATCCGAGTTTGAGAAGAATCTATGGATTGCCCTTGAATATTTATTATTTATTTCGAGTATCGTTGAGTGTGTTATTCATTATGTTGATAACTTACTAAAATTCACTTGATAGAATAATTGAACAATAGAACAATTCTTCAATAGAAGAAGGTTTAATTTTAAATTCTTTGCATACTTCATGATAATCTCCGAACATTTCCGATCAACAGAGTGCGTTAGTGTCGCGAACAGGTTAGATAACATCTGTCGCAGACGCCGCCGCCGGTCGTGCCGGAGTGTCACGTTGCGTTGTTGGTGTCGAAATCGGTCCGTCCGGTCCTTGCACATGTGATCTCGTTTCCTGCAGACCGGTGCAGCCCCACCGAGACCACCACAGTATACCTGCAACGTGTGCATTCTGATTCACCTTCACTTCTAATGTAACTCTTGTTTCACCTTCTTACATTCACGTATCGATTTTCCGTCCCGGTGCTGCAACAGTAAGTGTTCGACAACGTGATTGTTTGTCGTCGTCACTGCATACCTTGCGTATTTCACCAAGCTAAAGAACTTGTCATGAAAATCTAGGCAAATTGGATAGAGGAACCATGATATCTCAACAACAATCATTGTAAACCATGATTTCTATGTGCTATGCCAATATCTGCAGTTCATCGTTTGTATAAGAAAGTGAAGAAATTCCTGCAGCAAGATGCCTAAATACTTTGAGCAGATTACCACCTTCAATTTTAGTTGGGATCAGGTTGCGCGAGGATTCTGGCTCAGGTATCCAAATCCCAACAGGTATTTGATTAGTTAATATTAAGTTTTATTAGTGTTATATTCATTGTTTTTACAGTAAACATGTTTTGTCTGAAGACACAGTTGCCAGAGAAGTGAGAGAAAATTTATTGATCTCAAAACGCTTGCTGAGCAAAACAAATGCTACTCCAAAATGGGCTGAAAGATTCATCAATACAAAACAGGTTTTTATTGTGGAAGAATCTCATGTTGA
Source organism: Diploeciton nevermanni (assembly GCA_027575565.1). Classification (NCBI taxonomy): domain Eukaryota; kingdom Metazoa; phylum Arthropoda; class Insecta; order Coleoptera; family Staphylinidae; genus Diploeciton; species Diploeciton nevermanni. Next base: position 3,004,247 of record JAODIE010000002.1, on the reverse strand, counting down.
TCCTAAGAACAAAACACTTACAACATACACAAGGAATTTAGGCTTTGCAAAAGTGATGGTAACTCTACTTGGTTTTGTATCATTTATTAACTTTAATATTTCCCTTTTTCCCACATTTAGAGTATTACAGAAAAGGTAGTCTACAAACAATGTGACAGTAATCCAAGCAACACAATTGCTATAAGGTCAGCATGGATTGATTCTCAAGTAAAAGGTTTCAGCAAAGCAATCTGTGCTTTTGGTTATGAGAGATTCAAGAAGAACTGTAATAAAATGGTAGATGCAGTGGTTAAAATCAACGTTTTCTTTAAATTCACATGTTTATTGACAATGTTCTCAGGTTCTTGGCTTCAACCACGTCTTGGGTAACCTTTATCCACATCAAAATCCTCTGACAGTTGCACATTATGCAGCTGCAACCAGCAAACTGAAGGATGCAGCAAAGAACGCCTCTGAATTGGCGAAAGCAAAGGCTGCTCCTATTTACGCGTCCTTGCATCCAAATCAATCGTAGACGTACTAATTAAAGCTCAGCATTAGGTTTGAATGCGTGTAATGCAGTCAACATTTGTGTATGTTATTTGAATTGTTGACTTGGGGATGTATTACTTTATTGTCTAAACAAATTTGCAAATGATCTGCGTCAACTTGTGAATGGAAAAGTTTACAAATGCAAACTGAACAGATTAAGGCATTTATCAATATACATTGTAATCATTCCTTGCAAATATTTCAATGGTTTTCAATTTCTGTTGATCGATTTGCTTTCTTGATTTGAATTTATCGTTGAACGATATGAGTGGTCGGTTAAATTGTTACAGATTAGGCTTAAAAACACGACGGATGTGAGCGTGGAAATTGGAACCTATTGGCAGAAAATTACTTTTATCTTTCTCGTTCGTTCGTTGATTTCGAAATGGAAGACGATACGATTACGAATGTTAGATAATTGTCGCAGATTAGGACTTAATCGTCATCGTTGAATAGACAAATATTAAGATTAAATACAATGCCAACACGAAAACAAACAATGGGTCATGTCAAAGAGATTTCTAATAAAATGAAATTACGAATGACACAGTAATAGCACATAGTTAAGGTTTAAGGATGTAAAATACATTCTTTACATTGTCTTTAGTGTAATATTATGACTAGTCAATTCATATTTTATCGGGTTTAGACGGCTAGTGCCGAAAATTCAGAATGAAAGTGTAGCTGCACACAAGCAGCTATGGTTACTGAATAATAACTTCATGTTAATATTTGGTAGATTATTTGAAGTATTTTGTAAATATTGATATATGTATATATAGTTCCATATAATGTGGGGAATATATAGTTTGCTTTCATATGAAATGAGTTATTTTCAAGGGCAGATAACTTCATTTCATACAAAAGTAGATACACACTACAAAACGTCCAAATACATGATACGCTCTTCTTCTACATTAACACATTTAAGCGATATTTTCTTCTGTTAAATTCAGGGTTTCCCGCATACTATCTCAACCCTATATTGGTAGTGTTTGATGTTCTTAGTAATATTTATATGTCGGAATTCAGGGCCTGATGAGTGTATAAAATCTATTTGGGCATGTTTTATATAGTACATTGTGAAAAATAATCTCAATTTTAATGAGTATACTGTAGTTATAGTTTAATTCCTAAGATCTGATGTGAGTCTATTCCTCTTTTGGGGCAAATAATATTTCTCAACACATTGACGATATAACGCCCATTATAATAAATGACAACACGAAAACGTAACTAAACCAAATGTGGCAGCCAAATACTTTTTATTTTGCATAACATGCCCAGATATTTTTAATTGAAGTCATCTGTAACGGCAATTATATTCTCAACTATATTTGCTACCGAATTATTCCTTCATTCACGCATTGTATTTTGAATGCGTGTATGCCATCAGTTACTAGTTCTTTACCTAGCATTATTCTCTTATATTTTCGTAAGTACTCATGAATTGCTATCAAATATTCACAGCTGAAGCCATTGTAATTTATACCAATTGTTTGCAAATTATGCTCAACGTCAAATATATGGACATCCAACTGATGTATACCGTTGAAACTCATTCAAATGTAGCGTAGTAGGAAGTTCAATTTTATATCCACTCAATAATGACAAATTGTATTTGGTTGTGGGATAAATTCAAAGACTCAAGTTTCAATATTCGAGTAAATGAGATGTTGATGGTTAAGTTATCCCTGTGATGTGGATAATGTAATGTGGAAAATGTGGTTGATTTATTAGAACATAGGTATCTTGTGGAATGGTATTTGAAACATTGAATGTTGTGATGTGAATTCGAATTAACATATTACAAGAAACGTTGAGTTTGATAATATTTGTTTTTCTAAAGATCGTGTCTACGCTATATAAATAACTATATGTTAGCTAGGACAATATTGCGGTAGTCCTATTGAGAGCATTCGGACTCCCAAGTTTTGATATTATTGTTCACAAATTACAATTATGTGATTGGGCACCGAGGTCACGATAGTTGGAAATGCATTTGTTAATATTCGTTTAATAGTTGAATTTTTTATATAAATTCTTATTTTATTATAATATATTGCATTTTCCGGTGACACAAGTTATGTACTGATATAGTTGGTGTACCGACTATCTTCAATTCGTCATGCACCAAATTATTTGGTTTAGTGATATGTGCTAATATATTACTACCTTAAGGTATCAGACCTTTAGTAGTGTACCAATTTTCACAATCGCAATTATATGAGCAATCTGCCGAAATAAATACCTCAAAGTATCTCGAATATATAACAGACTACCAAGCTACATATCCACTTAATTCAAGAAACTGTAAAAACTAAAGGTTAAATTCATATTCTAGCTTATTGACTAGTTTATATATCAGCAAAGATACAACTATATTATCAGCTAAAAATAATAAAATGCATTAACGAAACAAATTTACCTTATTTACAAGTTTGATAAAACACTGCTAGGAAAACAAAGTTGAGTTTGCAAAAATACAATAAAACATCAATTTATTGAACAAATCCAACTTAATTTATTCAATCAAAATCATACATTATAAATATATTTGTCTTTGATAAAAACCAAATTAATAGTATCATCCACTCTCAAATTATACAAAAACAATCGCACAAAGAATAAATAATGACATAGATGCTGTCGAGAGTTTAGTATATGCATATTAATTTGTCACATAATTTGCGCAAATAACATTTAGGATTAATTAATTAAGTGGCAGCTTACAAGTTGAGTAGAAACATCATTATACAGTTAAATTCTAGGATAACTATTTATGAAATACTCTCAGTTTTATATTGATTCTAGTCGCATTGGAAACGTTTATTTTAGAGTGAAAGGGTTTATAAGTTCTACGAAATAGATTATAAATTTGGTTTTAATACAAGGACAGTATGTTTTGTTGGTAGTACAAAATGAGGTAGAACTTCTAGAAAATCAATTTGCATACAATACAATATGGCAGCTTCATTGATGGTAGTTATTATCATCAGTTAAGTCTTACGTTTTGTGTTATATATCTACTACGTCTACTTTCCATTCCATACAAATCTTTGACTGACTCTCTTCTATACCGTAAAAGTCTCTTCTCAACAAACCCATCTCACCACTCTCAACTCATGACTAATTACTGCTGAAACCAATTCACACCGACGACTCATCAATAACAGTGATTACCCTGTTGGGAAACACTTTCCACTTGGAATTACTACGTGCCAAGCTATTCTCATCTTCAACGCCATGACCATTGACTGCTTCTTCATTGATCTTGGACCTAGCCAATGACCATCGTCTCCCTTTGCGGTCTAAAATAATTGGCATCTCAGCAATAAGGTTATTCTCAAACTCACTGAGCATTAGGTAATTTTCGACTTTGTTGCAGGAAGTGATACAATCTCCTATATAGTCCAGATCATCAAGGAGATTATCAGGGAGGTCCATGTCTGCTATACCTTCTTCGGAAATACAAGTAAGTTCTTTTTGGTCTACCGTCCCAACCATGTTTTCAATAATAGGTTGATTGGGGGATATATCTGCGCCGAGAACAATGGCGGCCGCTGCTGCGCCTGCAGCAACACCACCTGGTTCATTATCCGGTTCCTGGGAGAAAGATAGTTTGCGACGTTTCGGACATGTGTCCGATACACAGAGGTGACGAGTACCATTTTCTCGAGTGTGTTTATGCCGGGAGATGTTGCGGCGGTGGAGATCGATTAGAAAGAGGGTGAGACTACCAACTATTACACAGGTGGAGCTGAAGTAGTATCCTGCTCGGTCACCACAACGTTCGTTCATATAACCTTTAAAAATGCACGTTTTAAATGGACCGCTTTAGATTAGGTTAAGTTAGGTACCTGAAAATGGTACTCCGATCACAATTGGAATTGCTTGTGAGCATTGCACGAATCCCCAGGTTCGAGCAAAGTTCCTAGCTCTGACTCTTTCGTACGTATACATCTTGAGCGAGTAGTGATAACCACCACAAAATATCCCTGAAACAAATCATTCAAATAATCATTCCAGGCAAACTAGACCAACTCCTCAACTCACCGTAAATCCACGCAAACATCACATAGGCATGATAGTTACCACTAACGACTGTGAACGCCAAAATAGACAATCCACACATGAAGACCGCAGTTTGTGTCAGATACTGTCGAGCAATGCGACACTCGGTTGAATTGTGTAGGACTAAAGTGCTAAACACCACACAACCAACAGTCCAAGCCAGTCCAAGATACACCTGTAGGAAGACAGTAGAATCACCCAGACCTTCGACCTCCGCTTGATACGCTAGATAAAAGAGAGGCGTGTTGATACCAAAAGCCGATATTCCAGTGGAGACCAAGAGGATCCGTACCGTTTTACTCTTGAGCGTGCTGAAATCAAAGAATGGGATCTTGTCTTCGATTTTATTCTTGTCTTTGATTTTTCTCTTTTGATTCTTGATGTGTAGAATGGCACGGCGTTGAGGGTGATAGAGACTTGCAGATCGATAGAAAGTGCCTAAGATAAAAGTCGCTGTAACTGCTCCGGTTACAACTTGAAGACCAAGACGCCATCCCAGTGCACTAGATTCATAAATATTAATACAAGTTCGAATTAGTGTCTGAAGTAAGTATAGTTTTAATAGGTACCCGATCGTTCCTCGGATTATAGTTGACATTACAGCAATTCCCAGACCACTTCCACTCACAATAAAGATCTCGACAAATTCCCGACGTCGCTTGAAATATTGAGCAACCATTAGGGTTGAGCAGTCGCGCGTGATGCCCACGCCAATTCCAACAACGGTGCCATAACTGAAACGCAATCAGCATTAATAAATAACCGGAAAATAATGGCTTTGTTTTTATCAGATTGGCGATTTTCCGTATAATTTCAAGTCCTTCAATCGATTGACCAGTGACCATGATATACAACGCGGAAAGGTAGTTGACAAAGTGTATTGACTCTTGCATGGCAAGAGAGACAAAGCTAGTTATTGCTTCCAAATTGTTTGATGGCACAAACAAGCTACTTCTAGATTATTCGGATTCGGGGAATTTGTTTTGGTATAATGAGGCAATTTGTTTTGTTGTTTCTTGTCTTTTTTGCTCTACTAGTAAGATTAATCTTTACCCTCGCATTAATCTTATTTGATTCTCAAATTGCCTACTGCCAAGATTTTCCTATTTATCCGAGTGAATGAGATCAAAAATACAGAAATGAGGTTATAATATATCTCTTGTTTTCCGGTATTTCTTGCATTGTTATTAACATAATAATATAATCTGTATCTTCTTCTCTAAGAAGAATACTCACCTAAAAAATAATTGATGAAATTGCGTAGCGAAGGAGGTGAACAAGCATCCTAATGCTGTTATCAGTCCGCCCATAACAGCTGTGACTCTGGTCGATTTCCGCCGGCAGAATGCGATTGTGACCGGTGAGATTAAAAGTGCAACTCCAGTTGACATCGCACCCAACCATCCTAAAACATTCCAGTTAACATATTAAGCAATATGAAGAAATAATGAAGGCTACATCTTTATATAGTGACAGTTTGATTTAGAAATACTTGGAAGCGTGAGAGTTTGAAGAATTCCAACAATTTGGAATCATTAATCACTACTAGTGAATCTAGTCTTGTGGATTAATTTACTTGATCGTTTCTCGACTTGTTGCTTTGAAAGAAAAGTTCAAAGTAAGTTGTGATTGGGAGACTCAGTATTCTAAGTTCTCCGTAGTAGTAGTATATTTTTCTTTTATATTTTATATATATATTTATATTATATCTACACTATCTATAGAAAACAGTCTATATCCTCGAAGTAATAATATTGCACGTCATATGAATAATTTTATTTTGTAGTTATGTCTCATTTCTATAGGGATACCTGTTGGTTGTTCCACTTCCTTCGCGAATTTCCGATTAATCTCCAAACTAAACAACCCATATGATAGCATTATACCATTTCCTAGTATGTGCACTAATACACAGGCGACAAGTACAATCCACCCCCATCCGCCCTCGGGGTAATAATGTTGCTTTAGTGTGAGCAGTTGTCGTAAATCGGCAACCAATCGGGCTGCACGACTAGCAGGCACATCTTCGACTCCTGATCCCTATAAAATGTGCATTCCTCTGTCAATTGCATCCTCGTTAACTTCTTTACAAGTTCATCTGATTAATAGAATTTGGCCAGAATGTAATCTGGTTTAGAGATAAATTTGGTGTTTTACCCCGTAAAAACTACCCAATCCGGAGTCATGATGAGATAACTGAGGTAGTGACCGCGATCGCGATATACCATTCCGTTTCTTATCTGTCCTTCTTGAGCGACCACTGCCGCCGCCTCCAGTGCTCATACCACTGTTGCTGTTTTCGTCACCATCGCCGCCACAGCCTGAGCAACTGAGGCCACGGCCATCACTAGAATATTCCTCATCGGTCGCCATTAGTGTTTCTGCTCTTGACTTTGGTTGGTTTAGTCTCGTGTGTTTATTACATTTTATTTAGTTCCTAGTATTAGAAATGTACAAATTACACTTAATTAATATTTGCTTGCATTGGAGTGAAAACAAAATGAAGTACAGAAACATTTTTTGTTTGCCATGCAATGTTGGTTGTCTGTATTATACCTATCTGCGTTCGGTACAGTATTTACAGACTCGATGTCTATTTAAGTTAACCATCTTGTTATCTTATAATCTAGTATGCTAGTTATCTTGTTATCGTATTATCACTCGTGTTCATAATGTGCCCCCGACATCATCAAATTAACTCGATTGCTCCGCCGAGCGGTGGCTAGTAATTTCATTTGGCCATTTTGGGTTAGCAACATTTTGCATTCTACATGAACTGTTTGTACTAGACGATTAATTTAAGCTTTATACAGACTTTTAAAGAGAACATTTTAGTATGTGCTTGGTAGGAGCTAGTGAAGCGATTACAAAAGCGAGCATCCAATTATAGACAATTTATGTAAATGACAATGGGTGTAGCGAAAATAATGACTTAGCAGAGATTAGCAGAGACAATATAATGTGTTTTAGCGAAATAAAACTCAGATATAAATGGTAGAACTTGAATTTTTTACATACCAATTGAAATGGGACATAACGAACTAACTATGAAATTGTTCTCCCATCATCCCAACCATTTAATTGCTTTCGAAGAGTTCACCAAAAGAGTGTTTACGCAATTTTAACACTCAAAGTCTTTGATTGTGTTGTACGATTGTAAATGTAAAAAATATGTTAATATTATTATTATTTAGAATGTAATAGATCTAAAACCAATAACTATTCAATGCTTTGACGAGCCGTACAAAATGTTGTTGGGGGCCGTATTCGGCTCGCGAGCCATAAGTTGCCGACTCCTGATTTAGAGCACTAGTATGACTAACTCCAATATAGATGGTGTTATTTCTGGTTAGAGTGTCAAGATGGCCGAGCAGTCTAAGCCGCCAGATTCAAGCGCAGGCTTACCTGTGCTTGCACAGGCTGAGAATTCTGGTCCTCGTCTGAGGGCGTAGGTAGAAACACCCTACTTCGAACAGGTTTTGCGTACTTTCTAAATATTAATTTGTAGAATTTGTGCTTTCTTCAATATCTGCAGCATCAACAAGCCAAAAACGTTCTATAAATTAATATTTAGAAAGTGTTATATTTAGGTTTCATCTAGATATTAAATATTAAACACTTCATAACCACACTCAACAACATTCGAATTCAGTTCTGTCCTGTGATTCACTAATTTCTTCATAATGGTAATCAGTTTCTATAAATTGAGAATAGAAGAGAGGAAACCTGTAATTGAATACAGATACAACTAGAACATTTTGATGCCTTTTGTGTTGGAAGTCTTATTGTTTTGCTTGAAACAAGTGTTTCCACATCGTAAATTCCAGATTTTTATGCTTGTTCTATAGCAAGCTGCTCCAGTTTCAATAAACGGAACAGTTTAAATTGAAACAAGTTTCAACAAATTGATGTACACTTTTCTTGTTTCTAACTATTTGCAACATTCAAAACAATAACTTCACTTACCTCATTTTCTTTAGTTTTCAAAATTCAACTAAAGTAAATAAATCAGTCTTTCTGTTGACAGCTTTATTAAATTCTTGACTTACAACGAAATAACTCAATATCTTCTGGTTGTTTTACGACCTACGTATATAAACCATACATAATATTTACATACTGGTTGTCCATTGATGATGTAAAGACAAAACTATTTGATGCATTCTGTCTACACTCATCTCATCATAAAATTTATGTCATTCAACGTGGATTACCGGCTATTCAACAAACCTTTGTTCTTGTCTTCATCCATGTAGCTTGTTAATTTTGCGCATAGTGCAGCTCATAAAGCAGAGTGAGCGTTGCATAAAACATAAAAACGAATGAAGCAGACGGCATTATGGTGGCGACGCTGCACGGTGATTGAAGGGGCGGTGAATACTTGACAAAGATTTGTTGAGCTTACAAGAAGTAGTGGAAATGGAATAACTGAGAAGATGTGGGAATTATTCACTCGGGCAGAGATTGATTAAAGTTTATAGCATTTTTTAAAGGTTTTACCTTAATTAGATTAGGAAAGAAATTGTAATTTAATTGCATTTTATCTTTAAAGCATAGTTGAGATTTGTAGAGTATCAAATTTAATTGTGATAGTGATAGGCAACCCACATTACTTAACTTCTGAGATATTTATGTTGTTTTAATGAGATGATTATTAAAATATTATATTTTCATAGTTGGCATTTATGCTGCTTATGCTCCTCTATTTTGTATCTTCATAAATTATTTATTTATTTACTTCTATCTGGTATATAAAAATGAGAATTAAAGAAAAGTTGTGTCAACAAGATTTGTATGATATCAAGAAAATTCCAGGTCATCTCGAAGCAGAAACTGTAAAATAGTTTCTATTATTTCAATTAATACCTTGGAATAACAATACTTGTTGGATTTTAACGAAAACAACAAGTTAATTAATTCGATTTGTTTTGCAGATTTGTACCTGATACAAAGTAACAAAATCTGAAAACAATCTAATTTTACTTAAGAAAACAATTCCGTTTCTGTAGTAAACTAATTCATCACTCAATCATTTGCAGGATTAAATTTTACACCTTTGCATGTTAGTGCAGACCTGTGCAATATCCTATCAGCTAAAATTACTTAACACCCCAAATAAAATTGAGTCGAATTACCTACATTACTCGCTCTGCGCCCGAGTCATGTTCTTTTATATGACTAATGAGCGGTGCTTATCGCGGCACTCTGTTTTTTGCAACCTTGCCGTCACTTGTAATCTACTTTTTGGCATCTTCGTCGGACGCCATGAAGACTACGACTGCTACTTGCATGTAATTTACTTTTTAGCCCGTACCGAAACGCAATTCACGTCGGCATTAATTTCGTATGGCACGATGATGAATTACAGCTGGTATAATTTTAATTTCAATTCTTGGACGCATGCAAATTATGTTCGCTTTCACCTCGTATCAAAAGGCGCATTAATTTTAATAACCTGCGAATTATTTGGGAATTAGCTCAATAAAGGGATTAATTAAATGAGTATCAAATTGAGCATAAGAACTTAATTATTATAATATTTAATACGCCAATTGACAAGAGAATGGATAAAGTTAGGGAAGGAATTTATGTTGTATTGGAATTTTTAATTAAACTATTCATTCAAAGCAAAGATTTAAAAACTATTTAGCATTGAAAGTTGAATAATTTTATTTTCAAATCCAATCTCCTAATGCATTTACTCAATAAAAATCAATAAGAACAATAGATGCAAGACATTGTGGTGAAAACAAACTGAAATTGGTGTAGTGTGGGTTGCCTATTACTTATATCCTAGTGTTTCAACAAACCCAGTAACCAGCAGTTAACCAGAGATGATGTAAACTAATATTTGAATAGTTGCTATTATTAGTAAGTACTATATACAAAGCTTATATTTTTTGCATTAAATTTGTTTAATTCTACGTTTAAATTAAATATTGCAATAAATGTCAATTGATCTTTTATGCTTCAAGAAAATCCTGAATTGCAGTTGACACATGGGTGAAAGATTCATGTGTTAAATCATTCGAAAGTATCGAATGAGGGTGCAATGAAAAACGTCAATAAACGAATGTCATTTACAAAAATTATCTTTCGTGCCCATTGACGTCATTCGCTTCCTCTTCGTTTCTCAGAAGCATTCTAACAAACATTTTTATTTTCCATTTTATCATCTGCCTACTAGTAATTAAGTTTATCAGCTTCATAAAATAAATTACACTCATCTATTAAAATGGCTTTGTCATTGGTGTGTGATCCTGAAAGCTCCACTCGAGGCCGAAGATTTAGATGCAAAGTTAAGATGTAATGCTACTTGACGTGATTGTGATATCGGCCAAAGAATAGACTGGGAAATTGGAGACAACATTGGATGAAAAAGACGAATGAGCATTTTAACAATCTAGGAGTAGTGGTAGCTTTCTAGATTAGAAAGGATATTACTGTGGTTTAACCGAAACCTGGGCTACAAATGTTACAATTAATATAAAAATATTACAGATGAAAATGTAAGAAACAATTTACAATCATATTCTTGCGTCGACAATTCTATAGAAAAACAATTGAGAAAACATATGAAGTTTGACAGGTAGAGTTGTCGTTTTAGTTTGGGTAGCAATTCGGATACATTCGCAGTAGTTTTCCTAAGATGGTGACATTCGCGACAGTACCAACAACAAATTGCTATTTTTAGGTTTTATTTGCTTCACTTGCTAAACAAATTAAATATCTTTAAATTTTTTCTGTAGTTGTGGAGTTTTTCCGAATAATTTTCCTAATTTTTGTACAAATTTTATAATATCTAAGCGTCATTAAAAACACATTTTATCATCTGCCAATTTTTTAACATAATATTATCTCGGTTTTTCTCTTGCATTTTTCGTTTATATAAACCATCAAACCAAAAAAGTACAAAATATTACAGACACAGTCAGAACCTCTGCTTAGAACTACTCAAGTCCTTTTTCGGCCCGACTGCGCGCAGGATTATTTATCTCGCGACCTTTCTGCGCCAAGTACGAATATAAATCGCCAGCAATAAGAGCATACTACACCGTCGCAAAGTCATAAGCAGCTTGCTTATTGTTTGCTGTCTTCAGAGTCGAAACTAACGCTATGCCAAATGTGTGCGAAACAAGTTGTAAAAAAGTGTGAATTTATCGTCCAAGCATCATTATGACCTAATATGTTCGATTTCCACTCGATTTATTGCGATGGGTATACTCTGAAAACCGTTCGTTGTTTAAATCATTTCCCATATTGACCACTACAAATATTCAACACAGAGTATTTATAAATTGTTTATTATGTAGGACTTATTTAAAGAAATTATGATTTATAGAATGTGATGTATTGTGGGTTGCGAATTAGTTTGAATATGAACGTTTTATGCAAAGTATTCAAATAAAAGACAGGTTGTAAAACATTCAGTAAACACATAAATCTTTACAATCTAAACTTTTCAGGGAAAGTGTCATATTTGCCAAGGAATCATCATGCTTCATTCGCTTCGCAAGTTTTCAGTCGTTTCATTTATAAACACGTTTATTGCATTATCTCCTTCTATTAAATATTAGTATTAGTAAGATTACTTAAATTTTATTTTTTTAGTTTTTTTTATAAGCTTTGAATGAGATAGATAGTCACGAGTGACTCATGACTCATTTTAATTGAAAGTCACACTAAATAGAAAGATTTTTTTATAATTCACCACCTAGCTTGTCAATTTGTCTGACAATCTATATAGTAGTTAAAGAAGATTGTCTCAGAAACCGACAGATTTCAGATTGATACCATCAATAGTTAATCGAATAATTTAATCAAACAAGCTTTTGTCTTCAATATATTGAATGTAAATTTTATTGTCAATACTTTCGTTATTATTATTATCTATGATTTTCTAAAACACTCAAATTCTTTCAGATAGTTAAACTTGTTTGTAAATTGTAAATATTACAAGTAGTTAAAGACGAATTATTTCACGCCATGGTTTGAGGACTTGACATGCAATAAACTCATTTGTCACCTCCTCTACCAACAACCAGCAATAAAGCAACGTCATTGGTTGCACTCGGAATTTATTAGTAGCAGTTAATGCTTGTTACACGTCTTACACGACGATTATTACATGCAGTAAGGTGTATGGAGGCGTCACGCTTTGCTAGATATTCAAATAGTAGCTCTAATTCGTCGTCCAGCCTGAGCAAGAGACTTGAATTCATTTCATCATAACAACAACTCACATCGAACAAAAAACTAGACGCTTTGTTCGCCAATGAGTTCAAGAAAGAAATAATCGATTAAATAATTAAACACTTCTCTTACAGTTTTTCCACAATTACAACTTGTTGTAGACCACCATGTTGTGTGGCTCGAATGCTGTTTTCTTTCGCATGAGTCGTTGAATTCGTAGGATTCTCAATGCGGTGGTTTGACTGGTTCTTGCTTTGTGCGAATTGTGCACAGTCTTTATAATCTCGGGCTGTAGTGCATGGCTGCTCAAGTATCATCCGTGACATGTGCAATAAGATCTGTTTTTCAATGTACACCGCACATTGCATCCATGTGCTTCCAGGAAGCACATTCTTTAACTAGCCTGTTGTTACTGGCTATACAATTACTTCAACTGCAATTGAAGCATGACTACAGTTCTTCTTTTCAAAGATAAATATAAGAAGACTTTTCAGAGTGTTTCCGAGTGTATTAATTTTATTTATTTTTCAGCATTTAAAAGATTGCTTTGGGAATTTCTTTGGCATGTAACAAATTTCTTAAACGGATTGCTGGTTAACAAACCAACAAATTTGGATTCAATTCAAAGCTTAAGATTCAAGCTTGTTTTTACAATACGTAGACAGGAAAGTTTACAATTAGCGAGGATGTTTGTTCACTCGCCCATTAAATTTTATTTTTTGTTAATTTTTTAGTGAACAAAGCAAAGAAAGTTAAAAATTATTTGGGTTACGTTAAAATTTTTATTTATTTGCTCTATTAAATACTTGTTGTTTAGAACAATAAGCCAACAGAATTTAATTTAACCATAAACTGCATTATTTTTTTAAAATTCCATAAATTTTGATTTTCTTCTTCAATTATTTATTCGTTTTTACTTTTAAGAAATATTTCTTAATTTTCCTACATTTTAATTTTTTAATTGCTATAAATATTGAGTTTACCTTGTATTTATTGTTTGAAATTAAGGTAGATTATGAGTGAAGTGGGTTGCATATTTCACCTCCCACAATAATAGAAGAAAATTTAATTTAATCATCAAGAGATATATCCTCTCGAATTATATAACGTTTAGTCTTCGAAATGTAAGCGAAAACTCAATTTTCTTGTACTATTATTTAGAAACAATTCGTCTTGATTTGACTTGTTTTATTACTCCCAAAACAAAACTTTAGCTCTCTACTGCAACAACTCAGTCTGTCGAATGAAAATGAAAGCAACCATATTTTAATAAATCCCGCAGCTTATGAGTTTGCACTGTTTGTGATTTTTGCTTTTCTTTGCCTCCTGCAGAGGCAAATGTGCAAACTTTTCGGACTGGAGTCGAAGCAAAGTACACAGAATAGAGACGTCTGCCTAGAAACCTTCCTGCTCCCATCTGCTCTACGGGACGCTAGAGTGACTAGGACAACATGGAAATGTACGCATCGTTGACATAGACGGTGCCTGATAAAGACATAAAAATAGATATAAAATAAACTTTACATCGATGGCGACGATAGAAACGTCATGAGAATGTTTAGCAATGCGCTCAGAAATTGATCCACGCCGACGTAATCAATAGATGAGTTGATTTAAAATCTATTCAGTGAAGATTAGAATCAAGGAATATTATCAATATAAATGATTATAAACGGGTATCCAGTAAATTAATTCAGAGATTATTAATTGCTGCAGACATAGTAGAACATAAGAAAATAGAGAAATAGAGAGTAAACAACAATTGAAATAAACAGAATGTAATTTAGAGAAGATTTATATAAGAAATTCTTGAATAAAGACAAAAAATGCTTGATACACTCAGTGAAAGCAGAGATAGATTGCATGTAAAATGAATTTGGTTGCCTATCACGATACCACATAATTCTATTTCGCATTTTTTAGAGAAGATTAGATGTAAAAATATAAGACTGTGAGTGACAACTATCTATAGAATTAATAATATTACGAAATGCAAATAAAACAGTTTAATTAAAGCTTTGTTGAAATAAATATTGTAAACTCGTGAATGAAGACAAAATATCTATAAAATAGACTGCGCGTGAAGTGTACTGGGTTGTCTACTCTCTGCCAAGTTGTAACACAGCATTTTGCTCTACAGCACTACATTGTGTGAATCTAAGTCGAAATGTAAAGCCCAGATGAAAATTCAGAGCAAGAAAGAAGACGATGAAGAGAAAAAAAGTCGAAAGACAATCATCGACTAGACTCGGGTCAAGACCTGGCAGTATCTTATTTAAGCGAAAATATAAAGCAGTCAAGTCAATCTATGCTATTCAACTTATTGGAGATACAAAATAAATTGGCCGCAATCATCACACGGTGCAAATTGTTTTTCAACGCAACTCTGTCATGCCAATCAGCTATAAAGTAGCTCAACCAGCGATGAATACAAATATTTTTTATTTTTTTATTTTGATATTATAATTATATTATAATATTTTTTATTTTATTTTGTTTTAAAGCGAGTGTTTCTGTACTTCATTTTTTTGCATTTTTGTGACTTTCTAATTGCTTACTTACTGATTATCTTCCTTGTCAATCAAAACTCAATTAGAATTTACAGAGTTAAATTCAGTTTTATTTTTTCTGTGCGTAGGCAACTTATTAAACAGATATTTAGATTTTCTCAATTAAAACATCACATTTTCACTGTTTTAATCGCAATATTTTTTGTCATAGCCTTGAAAAATAGCTTAATCTCTTCTTCTTGTATCTAATCGTTGTTTCATTTGCTCATTTCAAGTCAATCTGCCTCAATGGTTTGTCCAGCGAAACACTTTCAATTAACGAAATCGAAGCTGTGAAGAAGTAATCAATTCCGGTACTCCCTAATTGTCACATCACATCCAATTTAATGCAACAGGCAAGTAATTAGAGGAGAGAGGATTACACTGGGCCCTATTAAATGTATTGTTATATTTGCTAGAATGCTTTGAGATGAATTTTGAGATGAATTCGTAGATCGCGCACAGATTATCAAGATGCCGCGTGTCGGCCGAGTTCGCGGTCGGCGGCAGACTGACAATGGGAGATTCGGATGGAAAGCGCGGACGCGACTCGCGAGGCGCAGCAGAGATCACGCACAAGATGCGAAAACGAAATCGAATTCGTCGCAATCCGAATTTGTTGCTGGCTTCCACTAGCTACTATTTGTAACAAAACAGCTTATGGACGAAATGAGGCAAAAGTGGAAAGAAGGAAGTAGCCATATCTGACAAGCAATTAATTACACATTGCAAATTTACTGACCATAAATTTCTCATGCATTTGAGACTCTTAATGGAAGAAGAAGAATATGTTGCAGTAGAGAGAGTTAATAAGGTGTAATGAGTTGCCTACTTCTAAACTGTACCAAGACATAAAATTTTATAAATATCGATTGCAAATCACCGAGATTTCAATATTTGTTTAGCAATTACAGTAATTGTTTTTTGATTCGAAGTATATTTCCTAAGGTAGTAGTAGATATAAGTTGGAGTAGTGATGAAATAGTTTCTTTTAATTTAACTGAATTACTTTCTTTCACTAGAAAAACAGAGGTTTATGTATTACTTTATAGCAAGATCTTTCTATAGTATTAATTAGATATTTGTATTTCCATTTACTTAAAATTAGTCTCTAATGTAGATAGTTGCCTATACTAGTTAAACATGTTACTGCTTCAACTATTAAACCATTTATTTCTTAAGATCAATAATTCTTAGATGTTCTAACTTTTGATATTTGCTTTGTAACACTGTATAATGTTATGCAGTAATAGTTTAGTATTAGATAGATTACTAGGTTATTAAGTTATTATATTTCTTAGTTCTTCCTAGATATTACTGATATTAGTCTAGGACAGATTAATTCTTGCCGACGAATGCAAAAATATCCTCCTTTTCCGTGTTTATTTTAGATTTTTTTCTACCATGAAGTCATAATTTTATTTGCGTCGCGGCGCTCGTAGCCAAACTTCGTACGCTGTGGACTTATTTACGATGCTGTCATAAAATGGCAACGCCACAGAATGCAAACCAGCCTACATTCAAATTGTTTATATGCGTGTATCATTCATAATATCTCTTGACACATCATAAAATATGAAGTAGCTAATCCTTTCAAACTAACAACAACAACAACAAACAATGCAAAGATTTTCTCAATAAAATTCAGTGTAAAATTTAAATTAGATTAAATCTTAATATTTACTTTTTATTGGAAAAAAAAGAAACAAATTTACTTCACGCTTGGAATATGTAACAAGTGATGCGCACATTGCGCGAATCATAAATTTCTGTTTACGACGTGTACAACATTTCATTTGCAAGTGAATTTCAAGCATTTCATTCGAGATGTAAACCGAGAGACGTTGTCTCATAATATGTAAATTTAATTGTTTGAGGTTTTTATTGATTCTAAGTAAGGAAGGAAAAAAGCAGTTTAAATATAAACTAAGATCTTTGATTTTTTGGGTGATTTTTGAGAGAAGCCCAACTAATGGTCAACAGATGTCATTAAGTGTTAGTTAAATTTAAATATCATGTTTTTATTAAAATTTATCTAATTTATAATAACAAAATCTAAGAATTTTATTACTATAACAATTAATTTTCTTTATTTAAAAAAAAATATTGCAAAGACGCAATTTGAATACAAATTGAGTTGAATTTTTTTGATGTTTTAAGTAATTTTGAAAGAAAATGTTATTAATGGTCAACAGATGTCAGCAAGTGCCACCAAATGTCATTTATATTCAAAGCATGTTGCTGTAATGAATCAAATCTGTCAAGGACAAAATGAAAGAAATCCTTTACACTGACTTCTGGTTACTCCCCAATTTAATAAAGATTGTTATTTAAGGTTTCTTCCTATATCATCAAAAGCCGCAATCATTTATCTCAACTTCCGCGCGAATTAATTCGCTGTCGATGAACTTGGCAAAGATGAATCGCAGTGAATGCACTCCACCTGTGCACGCATTGCGATGACGGATCGACATCGATGACATTGACATGCGAATCCCCGCAGTGTATCACGTCCGCCGCCAAGTCGAGAGATGTGCGATAAGCACGCGGACGCCGGCCCCACGGCAAAAAAAAGTGATAGCGGCAGCAACGCCATGCAGGAGGCACAAAAAATCTTAAGTTAGTCGCTGCCGATTGACTGCCCGTATATGGTTGTAACATTTACATATTTTCGTGCAATACTTCATTTTATATGGAAACTTTTTTGACAGAGGTTTACGAGGCGTAGATTCGTATGCAAAAGAAAGAAATCAGATCGAAATTGTAAGTACAACTTTTAGTTGAGTCCAATTTCATATTGGACAGTGAGAAATAATCTATTTATTCTCTAAAACACAAGAAATAGAAAATATTTAGTAATTACTGAGAAAACTATTATTAATGCAACTTCAAATTCCAATGAAATAACTCTTAAACTACAAAATATATTTAAACTTTGCTGGCAGATTAGGAAATTACGTTTAAAACTAAATTCCGTTGATGTTAACACCATCTGAAAATAATCTGTTTTGTCCAAGTAATCTTCAGTTTAAGTTTCTGTACACGTTTACTTTGAATCAATTTAAATATACTTTCAATCGTTGTTTTCAAACCAAATTAGTGTTACTTAATAGAAGAGTAACTATATTATATAATGCTGTAAAGATCATCTAATTTATACTAATATTGTGGAAACTATGCATTTTTTAAATTTAAGTATTCATAGTAATTTCTATTTACATTTCAGGTGTTTTTGGTTGCCTATGCATTCACATGAATTACAATAGTGTGAAAATGTGTTATTGTAGACTTAAACATCTTCGTACTCAAGACATCAAACACACTCAATTCTGATGCTTTAATTAATTCTTTAAGATTAAACACAACTGTTTGATCTTCCTTGATCGTAAAACAACTTTTATGCGGTGATTTCCTGACGACAGTCGAGAAACACATTTTGCACATGTCTACAACTCTGTACATTTCTTCAAAATCGTTAAGCTTGTAATTTTTACTATTACATTCCTGCGCTTTGCCCTCATCGTAAAAATCTTTCTGATTCCACAATTTCTGGTTTTTACCAAGTACTCAAAGTTATTGCAATTTGTCAATCTTTAAGATAAACCAAAATGAGTCAGGAATCAGTTTTCAGAATTCAATTAAAGTTTAAGATGATGAAAGGATAAAATCTTAATAACATATAATTTAACTTGTTGAATACTGGCTTATTGTTCATTTCAAAGCATTCAAATGTTATATTAATGAAGGTTTTAAACTCGCTCATAACACGCAAACGGCTTAATTTACGCGCTAATTTGAATTGCGTCAGCTTACCTTATGAACCATAAAAATTGATTGCAGTGTATTACTTTGTTAATGGCGCTCTCGTGCTCTCAGAGAGAAGCCCAAGATGCTATCTTTGCAGAGTGAGGTTTAAGGTAGAATAAAACTTTCATTTTTTAGGGTATAACAATGAAACAATGACATGAATAAGTATAAGTTGAATTAATTGCACACTAATTATAGGTTAAGCAACAAACATTGATTTGATTAATCCAATTTGTATTTTTCCGAAGAGAGGAATTATGGTTTTATTGGCGATTACAGCAAGTAATATCAATTTGAATCAATTCCACTCAACATCATCGCAATTTGTTTTTTTTTCTGACGTTATTGGCGACTGTTCTGAATCAAGATCACTTTCATGTCTAATGGTAGTAATGTAAATAGGATTGTTATTCATTACTATGGCTGGAATAGAGTAGAGTAGAGTCAGTTCATTTTAATTTTCTGTGATTTTTTTTGTCATTTTTTTTGATAAAAAGCAAAGAATTCAGCTTGTCAATTTCTAATTTTGTGTTGAAGTAAATATTTGGCAAGATATCTCCTAATCTTAAACTTAAACATTTCTCAGTTTTTTTCTGATTTTACTTAAGTTTCGTGATAACGAACCGAATATGTTTGTTTTAAAAGATAACGCTGTAAATCTTGCGTTGTTTGTTTTGTTTCTTGTCCATTTAAATTAAATTTCCTAATAGAAAACTAAAATAGAAGAAAAATTAAATATTTTTAATGCAAAAGATATCAATTTCTAATGCTTTAAGAAAATATCTGGGACTTACATTACAATAACCCACAAACTTCTTAGTTTTTCTCTTGATGTTTGACATTTTTGACTATTGATGAAAAGTCAAAAGTTCATCTTTAAACGTCCCAAACTTCTCTTCTTCGTTCTCCCCAGACTATCGTACTCACTGCATTCATGATTTTGTAAATCCATGTCTGGCACTTGCAATATCAATACTGTACCCAACGACCACTATTGCCAGCACTAAGCGCAAATAAAATTCCAATAAAATTCAGAACAGTTACTGTTCTAGACACACTGCTCCTCTCTCATTTTTGCATTTGTATTGGTTATTTGTATGTGATTAACTTTTATCCTCTCGAAATGTGCGATGTATGTGTTTAGTCTTGCTTCATTTGGAACATTTTTTCAACTATTTAAAATTCCCTAATGACATTAGTACTATATAACTTAATGTAACATAATACTATGCCAATAGTTTGTGGTGAATGTACGATCATGTCGTCTGATTTATGCAATTTGCATAAACATAAAATATTATTTAAATTTGGTGTGAAATGATACAAAATCTAAAAATTTCTAATCAATAAATATTCATGTGTCGACAATTAAATAAGATTTATTAATGTTTTGCACATATACAGCTTCAAATTAACATTGGAAATAAGTATAAACCAGCTAAATAATGTGAGATAACATTTATTACTATACTTAACGATAATATTAAGTTAACTATCCGTTTTATGCTGTTTTCATGGTTAAAAACCAAACAGTCAAGGCTTATCTTAAGAGTAAGCAACCCAACATTTAGATAATACTCATCTATGCTCTCTACACACGCACAACTAAATTATAAATAAATAATGTAAAAGGCGTGCCAAACGCTTTTCATTTTTTCAAACTCCTACTTCACTTATCTCTTGCAACTTTATTCCGAACTTAATTCGCACTGCGGCTTGCCTCTTATTGTACTTGCAACTGTTCTAAATGGATTTATGAGATTCAGTCAAAACCCTGCAGACTGAGACGATCAACACAAAAAGAGAGTTAAATCTGTTAAATCCACAACACATAATACGCCTTGCCGCCATTGTACCCAAGTCAACCTTTTTACGATTTGTGCCTTGCCTTCAAGAGTGTAGATATTGATTCTACAACCAGTTACAATGGTTTCGTTTAGTCTTAAGACTAAAGACTTTATGTGAAAATGAATTACGTTGCAAATTAATATAAATGAATTAATTGCGTGTTGTTGGGGTATTTGTGTGACAAAAAAAAAACAATGTAACTTAAGAACGAATGCACAAAGTAAGAGATGAAGAAAGATTACAGAAGAAATTAGTTACAGAGAGGAGCAATAGGGAGATGAAGAGAATAATGAAATAATTAATGATGCTGAAAATTAGCAATTTTCATTGAAGAAAAGAAATAATCAAGTGGTTGATAGGAAAGAAAGTGTAATTAATAAGTGGATTTACTTTATTTTTTCTTTCCTTACTGCATTTGCTTCTTGTTGATAATATTAATGTAATGTGTCATACAATCAAAGGTACTCTTCATATGAAGCGACTTATTTAGCAATACATTTGAAGTGCTAGCTACTTACTTCCACATTTTAATCTTAATAAATTATCATATTAAGTTTTAAAGAAATTTTATTGATTTTGCTGAAAATCTGTCTTCGATAGATTGTGAATTATGAACTCAAGTGTAATCTTGTTGTAATTTATATAATTGTATTAAATTTGTCTACCTTGAATTTAGACAGTTTTTATACAAAAATTTCTTTAAAAAAGCAGATTGACAGGTTTGCTATGTAATATAGGCTACTTTACGTCCCCATAACTACTATTTCATGAGCAAATAAAGAAATAAGTTAATAGTGATTTCATAAATTACAGTGGTTTTCATAATTTTAAAATATTCAAAAGTGTAATTTTATGCAAAAAAATAAAATCATCTTTAATTTCATTTGTAAAACTAGAGCTAGCTCTCTCTGTATGTAACAAATATTAAATTGATTTAATGCCATATAAGCATAAACAAGTTCTTAAAATAATATATCACATTGCTTTCTTGGGTTCTTGCTTTTGTTGCCGAAGGTCCTCACCACGCAGAAAAAAGCAAAACCTCAGCTTGATTCGATTTGCACCGAGCGCAATTTATTTTCGAATCGGTAATGAGTTATAATCCCGTCTGCAGTGCATGCAAGTTGCACAGTACCTCATCTTTATCGTCATTATCATCACGTTTTTGCTTTCCTTTGCGCTGCTTTTGTTTTGGGTGGTGCTTATGCAACCAAAGATACACCACACGCGCAACAACTACAAATTTTATTCTAGTGAACATATTTGAAGTAATTCAAACAAAATAAAAAGCTGAAATGTAACAAAATAAATAGGGGACAAATTATATTATTAATTAGATTATTTTTTAAGTTACAATAGTAAATACTTAGTAAGAACTCTTTGGTTCTTTGTCAAACAGTTAGTACATTCTCATTTTTTCCTACTTTCAAGAATGATAATAAATTTCATTTTCACCATGCTTGTCATCAGTCGTGTCAGCACGATCGACAA
Organism: Diploeciton nevermanni; assembly: GCA_027575565.1. Lineage (NCBI taxonomy): Eukaryota > Metazoa > Arthropoda > Insecta > Coleoptera > Staphylinidae > Diploeciton > Diploeciton nevermanni. The sequence goes on along the minus strand of JAODIE010000002.1, from coordinate 2,981,754 downwards.
CATCCATGCATACCCCGTTGACGCCGCATTAATAACAATAATCGACTCGGAGCGACGAAAACTTGTCCGCCAGCTTCCTTATTGTGCGCTTGTGCCCATTCCAGTTTCACCTCCGAATGAGCCTTCAGTCTTGTACTTTTTGTTTTACTCAGTAACTGGCTCTGCTTCCAGTGAGTTATTACCCCAGCATAGTTTCACCTTCATGCACTTTACAAAGAATCCTTTAAAGCGTAAACTTGCAAAATGCTGGAAATGCTGACTTAGCACGCTCTGAATTACATTTAAGCAACACGCCAAACATTTAGCATTTCATGGTGCTTTCAACGAGTTTTACTTCATTGCTTCATTTCATATATTGTTGTCGGCCATGTTCACCAAACAGGTGAACACCGGCGTAATTTGCTCCATTACTGTGGCGGGACAGAGTTTATTGTTGACTAGTTAATTGGTCAATTTGTTTGTTTACGGTTGCTTTATTTGGCGGATTTTTATGTTGGTCGTAAAAAGATATTGATACAACGAATAAAACATATAGGTACTGTCAGGTTACTTTGCTTTTTCTTGAGACAGGATAAGTTGATTGAGACTGAGTTTTTCCGTTTAAATTTATTGCTGTTTATATTGAGATTGTTTTGGTATGTAGACTAATATGGTTTAGTAGTAGGTTTGTAAATAAATAGTTCGAAGTTTAATTGTAGCCAATTGATTAAATTTCTGTTATAGTTGTTTCCTTGTTTTAGTGATCTAGGTTTGTTTATAGAAATTATATTTATTACTGTTATTTTTTAATTATATTTAGTTTACACTTGTTGACAACTTTTCTAACATCTCAATTTTTCTTCTAATTTAGCTTTACCTTGCATTACTTTAAGTACTCTAATTTTGGGTAAAAACTGTTTCAGTTTAGAAATTAAAGTAGAAAACATTATACTCCAATCTTTTTTTCATGTTTTTTTTTCAATTTTGATGAAGTAGTTATTTATGTATTTTTTAATGCAAGTGTCTTTAATTTAAGGACCTTGATTTAAATGTACAGATTATATTTATCCTCTCTTCCCATCCTAATTATCCATCTTGAATATGTTGCATTGCTTTCAATTTGAGTAGACAAGTTGTACTTGAATCATTTTGTTACACAAATTAATTGCAAAAAACAATTTGCAGTAGTTTTTCTCAATCTGGAGAAGTAATCAAACTATAGAATAGTCATTTCTGCCAATTTCTTTAATTTGGAGACGTGGATTCAAATCCAGAGATTAAATTCATCGAGATATTTTTTCTTTGAGTTTCGTACAAATTATTCCTAATTGATTGTAACGTTCAATGGGGTATTTTATTCAGATTACTTACGTTGTACTTTTGCTAATTTAAACTCTAATATCAAATCGTGGCTCTCAATCTTTTAGTCGTTTTTTTCTATCAGTTTCTAGCACATGACAATTGTTACCAATCTTGAAACCAATATATTCCTAATATACGTGACCGTATTCCTAGGTTTGACTCATTCTTGATGTTTGTCAATTCTTCTTTGCTCTCACTACCTGCACTCTCCTCCAAATGCAATTGAACCTCCTTTAGATACCCTTCTATTCGTTTTTATCAAAAAATAAAGGTAAATCAAGCTGTAATTTGTTTGATTTGTATCTTAACTAAAATTGATAATTTTATTTACTTTGGAGACTTTGCTTTAATTTCTAAAAGTTATACGGAATTGATACGCATTTAGCGTATCTCTTTGAATAAAATATTAGCCTTTAACGCTTATCTGTTGCAAAGTTTAGAAGTTTCACATAACTTTGGCCCCAAAATTAGATATTACTTCCAATTCAATTAACTTTTGATATTGAATTACTAATGTTAAACTATAATAAATAACAATTAGTAAAAAAAAAATTAAATTAGAATTACAATTTTTATCCAATTGATTTTCAGTTCATGCTTATTTAGAAGAAAAATGATTTTTTTTAATGTTGAACATTAGTCACCATCTGATGTCGGATGAAGCAAACACAGTCAGCTGTAGAGCTTTTTTAATGTGAGTTTCTTACTTAGACCGTAGAGGGCGCTTCAAGTAGTTGCATTCTTATGCTAACAAATGTTAGAAGCAGTAACATGTTCACACTATTTATAATGTTTCAAATATTTTGAATACCACAAACTAATCATATTCATATATTAATTTAATCCAAATTGAAGTCGACTGTAATCTTAACTGTAATGGATGTTTAAGTGGTTTCGAATTTATATCATTGCAAGAGGCAGAAATATCATTCATCACTTTCTGCATCATTAAATGTTGTATAAGCAAAACTTGGAAATTTATAGGTTTTATTGGTGTACGATAAATTGGTTGACAAGCATTCCATTTTTTAATAGAGTGTTAAAAAGCGTACGTAATGTATACAAGTTTTAAAATTACGTGCATTGACATTTAGTTAAGTGGTTCATTTGATAATGTGAACTAATACAATTTTACAGTTTTTACTTGAATTAAAGTTAAAATACTGATTGCGTGGGTGTAATATTCCGTTTAAAAATAGGTTTTTAAAAGCAGTAGAAATTAATAGAAGCTGCTATTACTATAATGTAAAACTTAAATTTCTTCTACTTTAATAGAATGAATCAAACCTTCGATTTTTCAAACATATTTATAGATTATTTTCGGACACATTCATGTAATTCTATAATATTGGAAATTTAAACCGTTGAACAGAAAATACCAACAACTACTGAATACTTAAAAAATAATACAAAACCAAGTATGATGTGTAATATTTTGCACAATCTTAGGCAGATAATTTGGGTGTAATAAATTTTCGCATGTTGCACACGCATTAAATCCGCCATTTTGTCGTGAATTTGCTGGTGTATAACTGATGATACCCGTTGCATCATTAATTTCAGAAATGGAGCATTAATATCTTTTTTGTTTTGGATGGTGCTTACTCTCTGTGCACTGAGAATTGAGAACAATTTACAGGCATCTGTAAAAACTGCGAAAAGTTAAAGTCAACAAAATGTTAATATACAATTAATTTTAGGCAAAACCACAAAATTTTATTTGACTTTGTCTAGAAATTGAATTATACTAACCTCAATGCTTTAAAGATTAATTAAATTATGTTTAAAGCAGTTTACTAACAGAAATATCCTCTTTTCTCAGAGTAAAACAAAAATTACAAAAATTTGTAAACTATCCAAGTCAATTAAACTATGTGTCACACTAATAAAGGCAACAAGCCAAGTCCAGACAAAAAAATCTCTCAGCAAAGTGTAATAGTAATGTAAAAATTGCAAACCCTTTATTATCAATAACAACACCCTGATTACTACACATAAGAAATGATAATTACCTGATGGATACATTGGATGCACATGAAACTTAAAAGCCGCAGGTTGCACTAATTGCGAGCAGGCCAACTGCAGTCCATGGTTCAAAATATGCACTAATACAGCACAGACCATAATGACCCAGCCCCATCCTCCCTCTGGATAATAATGCCGACATAGAAACCTCCTCGCTTGTAGCTGCTGCTGGTGTTTAGTTGGGGTCGTTGGGCGTGCTTCATCTGCTGGAGCTGTGCCCGAAAGAAGTGGCCAGCTTTGCGCTCGCGATAATGATGACATTTTCGAATAAACAGCCAATCACAAATGCACCTGATTGCTTAATCACAGCCTTAATCAATTTAATCACTGCACTTTCAATAACCGTGACATTTTCGCTAAATGAGCCAGTAGAGTTTACTCATTTAACTGAAATGGTTATTTTACTCAAATTAATTGATGGATTGATTTGCATTTGATTGACAGTGTATGATTGGAAGAGAGCAATTCTTAGAAGTTGACAATTACATCTGGATCGAATTTAAAAGTGGCACTTGCTTGAGATTAAAATACTCTCAGTATAGCTTTCGTCGATGCTTAATTAATTAATTAATTAATGTAGTGATTCAATCGCCATGTCACGTATTGAGATTACCATCAATACTCATGCGTTCTCAATCGAATCAGTTGGAAATCTGGTAATTTAACCTAAAATGTCAAATTTCAACAACACTTCACCCTTGAGTTTAACATCAACGGCTGTTTACAGTTTATACGCATGGTTATGTTGCATGTCTGCGGGAATAACGCCTGCGCTCGTTATCGTAAAAACAAACGACCATTGCTGCTACAAGCGCACCAGCAGACGCCGACAATTAAAACTTTATTCTGCCTCGTTTTACAAGTAGTTTCTTTCTCAGACTTTTATCTCAGCGTCATCTGTTCGTGCAAGCAGTGTCGATTGATTCGTTCTTTTAGTCTGCGCATTTGTTCAAAAAATGCTTTATCGCGATAACCTTTCGTCAGAATCTTTAGCTCGTTTTACTATTCTTCCTCAGTTTATGAGCTCTTGCTTGCGTTAATTCTTGACTTATTTGTCAACTCGTCTGCGGTTTGTCACCTTGTTGACTGCGCGTTGCGCTTTTTTGCGGAGAGAGCTTCGTGCAGCTCATTAGCGCACGCAGACTGGTGCTTTATGAGCGGTGCGCTTTCAAGTAAAAGCAAAATCGTGTAACTAACATGCAAGAAATGTAATAAAGCTGCCAGGAGTTGAGCTAAGGAGGGAAGTTCATAGGGAGTACTGGACTGTAGGTTTAAGCCAATTTCTATGAGTGTAGACTTAAACAAAACAATAGAATTTTATAGGTTAGGTCACAACGAGTGAATAGTAAATTAGCCATGGCAATATAAAACAAAGTACGCTTTAATTTAATCAGTCTTTTGGTATTATTCTTGTAGACTTATCGTCATCGGGAGAAATAATCATCTGATCGTAAAGTAGTTTATTGCATGGTCAACAAATTGATTTTTGCTGGGATTAAAAAATTTTACGACTTAATTTCGTGTATTCTAGTACTTTGTAGAATTTCTAGATATTTGCTAATAGATATTTTGTTTCCTATGGATATATTCGTATTTATGCAGATGATAATTTCTGAACTTGCTCCAATTGAATAAAAAACAGCGTAAGAGTAAATTTAAAAAACATTCAATATCATCGTAAGAAGTTATTTTAGGTGCAAGATAATTTCACATGTCGCAAACGCATTTAAACTGCCATCTTGTCGCACATCCAGTGGTGAATAACTGATGATGCTCGTTGCATCATTAATTTCAGAAATGGAGCATTAATATCTTGTTTGTCTTGGATGATGCTTACTTTCTGTTGGTTTCAAGCTTCACAAAGTGATTCATTGGCACAAATATCTTGCTCTTACTTTACTGAGAATCAAAAACAATTTACGCAAGTCTATAAATAAGCTAACCTAACATTTTTACGAAAATACAGAAAACTGCCCGATTACAATTGATCTGATTCGGAAATAATAATTTTACTTGATTTGGGTCACAGTATAGATTATCTTCTATGGCTTTTTTTCGTGATTATTTCTAGTTTTGGAGAACTAATTATTTCTTTCACTATAGCATCCAAGATGTGCATCCTTTGCATCGTTTAACGCGACGATATTTAAATTCCGCTGCAGCCAAAATACGACAGCAAGGTTTAAGATGCCTCAAGTCCGTTTAATTCATGCAAATTGACACAAATTACATGGCGGGCGATGATTTAATGCATAGTAACGTGACATAAACATGCGTAATTTATGTACTCATAAATAAAAACGCCTTTTATCCTTCCAATGCTCTTAAGCGGCCCAATTGTTAAGCATTTTTGTTGAAAGTATGGAGGAGATTTCCTTTTTATATTTTCGAGATTTTACTGCTAATATCTTGTGATTTTAGTACTTTTTCTGTTATAATCTGCATATCTTTATTGGTAGAGAGTTACAGTCTGCATCTTTGGCAGGGTAATAATTTCGATGGCGATTTTTACGACTTTGCCAGCGCGTACCTTTCGATCGCATAACTCACAATCAAAAGTGCCCGACCGCGACTTGTTGCGAATGCTTCCACTTTTTCACCTACGTGTACACGTGTGCAAGCTGGCCGCATGCAGAAGACGCGTTTTTTGGCGTCTCGTGTAATTTGGACGCGTGAGCCGGATGTAGATCACAACCACGCCGGGTATGTGTGGTTTGGAAGTACGCGATGAACATGAAAAATTGTTACCAGCACATCTGCACGAGCAAGAAATAAATAATAAACGTGCAAAAAATTCGGCTTAATTGTGAGCAATTTCGATGATAGATAAAATCTCTGGCCTTTCCGACTGGAACAACTTTTGTTCTGCTGACAGCGAAATATTTAAATTATTCGCAAACTGACATTGGCACCATTGTTGGAATGCTGGTATCCGGATAACAAAAATAAAACAGTCGCGCAATTCCAAGCTCGTCAGACAACAAGCATCCTCAACTTTGGATACCTGGACATTGTCCACATTTTTGGGCAGAGACCACCCGAGTAAAATCTTTATCGCATTATGTCCATAAATTACGCTCTTTTTACATGACAAACACGAAGAAATCAATTTGAGTATATGTAAAAATAGAGAAATGCCAGAAATTGGCAACCTTCCGGAAGTTGGCATACATGCCCTCTTTCAACATTACATCATTGATGGGTCTATTGTTTATTTATTTTGTCTGTCATATAGATTTAATGATAAATTACCCATGAATCAAAGTACAAATCTATTATAGCTAAATATAGAAACATTGTTTGATATTCAAGTTGAGACAAAATTGACAAGTAAATATTTTATCTGATTCCTATAAAATTCTTCTCATAAATATAAATAAATATAAATTAGAACTTTGCACTTTGAAAGCAACCGCATAAACAAATTCTAGGTTCTTGCCGAAAATTTAGTGAAGTAATAATAATGACAAAATCAATGGTTAAGCTTTCAGCGTGCATTTTTTTTAACCAGTTGTTATTATATTCTAAAGAATTATTTTTAATTTTTCCAATCAAAAACTTTTTTCCTTATACACTAAACTTACTAAAGCGTAGCAAATAAATACCAATTTACCCAAACATTTTAACAACTTAATCAAAAATAAAATTCCTTTTCAGTTTACTTGATTTGTTTCTCTTCTTCTTTTCCTCTTTTTTCGTTTCACATTCCGCAAGCATTTAATTTATGCTTGAACTCCAAATTTCGAAGTCAATAGCGCGATGAATAAAATATATTGTTGCATTGGCTCCACAGACAAAGCCCTCACGGTTGATTCTCAACCTTAACTCTTGAGCTGTTTCTTGCTCGACATCGTGCAGAATAGAAGTCAATTGCATCAGCATCGCTCCTTTTATCTTTATAAATGCCGCTTTGATTGCACATGTCATGTGCTGGGATGTATAGGCTCGTTATCGCTTAAGACTGGCGATGGACACAAAGGGCGAGATACTGATTGTGTGCATCATGTCATGTGAACGCAATGTGTGGTCTACAATGTGACGAGTTTTCTAACATTAATAGAAATTAGTTTTAAAAATGCTTTCTTCTGTTTTAAATTTATGATGCTGTTAGTTTAAGTGGTATGACCTTTCGTGTTGAGGACAGCTTTTTGCACGCAAGAAAAAAGCTTAGGTCTGTCAGTACCGGTTATTATAGACTTGAATTGACAGTGTGCACGTATTTTAAACACTTTATATAGTTTTTTGATAAAAAAAACGTTTAATATAAGAGAACTCAGTATGATTAAAGCGCTAAAATAATAATAATATACCTGTTGATAGTTTTCATATGACTGAAACTATTAAACTTATGATACATTCTAAGTCAGATTTGAGATAAATTTTTTCATCAAAAATCATCAATGAATTCCTGATGCTGCTGAGTATATCATTTCAAATTAACTCTTTGCTAAAAAATCCTAGCAGCAGAAAAACCACAAATAAATAATTCCAATGATAAATACGGTAGTTATGTTTGACGTTTGTATGAAATTTGGATCAAAAATTATAATCAATTTTTTAAGAAAATGAAATTTAGTTAACACCTTTGAATTCCACATATTACAATTAATCAAGAGGAAATAAAATATCTGGTAATTTGTTGCACCGTCGTGAGTTGACAGCGCATGCGTATTTTGCACGCTTTATATGCTTGTTTAATTAAAAAAACTTTCAACATAAAAGCTCAGTATGGCCAAAGCAGAACTAAATAATGAAAAAATTCTTGCTGTTGATGTGTAAATTGGTGATAAAAAGAAAGAAACTTTATACCAACTGACATCACCTTTTTTAGGTTACGTTTTTCATTCAAATTACCATTAAAAACTTGAATTTCAACGAAAAAGTAAACAATTATGTTCTGCCAAAGTAGAACCTATTATTGAAATGTATTTTTAACCTTGGTTCATTTGTTCAAATCATTGTATGTGTTGTGTATTCATATCCCATTCGGCTGTCACTCTATAAGTTTTTGTTAGCGTTCTATTTTATTCCACACATGCAAAATCCAGCACATGTGCCATTCACTTTAGTAAAAGATTGTAATGAATGCTGGTAGCGTTTTGGTCATAGATAGCCGATATATCCACATCAATTCCAGCACCATTCGACGCCATCAAAGAGATGATATGCTCATTTACCCGCCTCAACGTGCATTGCTTTTTGTGCTTTCGTGCACTACAAAAACTATACGAATATAAGATGAAGAGAAATTGTAACAATTGTTAAACATAAACCTATTCCACACCTTGTTCTGTTACATCCTGTACTTTTTACTTTTTACGAAGATTTAATCTTTAAAATTGACGTGGATATAATAATAATAATAATAATCATATCAGTAACGTTAATGATACCCGTTTAGGTTGTAGTATTTTTATTATAAGCCATAAATCAAATTAACGATTTATTGAAAGATAAATGATGTTGAAGCTGCATGTTTGGTTGCATAGAATTGTGACAATGTGTTATTGGAAGGGAAGGAAATAGATACTGCATGAGGAAATGAGTATGAGTTATGAATCGATTTATGATGCAATTCTGTCAATTATCCAGATCTTGAAGCAGATTTTCCCTACTCAACCGAAGCAATTTAGAAGCGTAAAGTCAGCAACCAAGTGTGCTTGTTATGAAAAAAGGAGAATGTCAACCTGACTCTCAAAGAGTATGAAAGAAGAAACTAAGTATGTGTTAGGATAATATATATTTGATAGGATACAGAGTAAAGAGATAGAATGTTGTCTCAAGTCGTGCACATTTGATTTAGATTTAAACTAAACCAAATCAAAATCAAACAAAGTAAAAAAATAGTTTTCCGATAGATGTTATGCAACCATACGATCTCATGGTATGATTCAAGTTTTTTATGAGATAAAATAAAGTTTTAAGATTTGCAATATCAATGATATTTATCGGAAAGTTGTAAGAGACTCCTTTCTAAGTTTATTTAAACGAGGTTTTTAATCTATTTTTAGGGTATTTCTAAACATTTAAATAAATATTTAAATTGCAAATAAAAGTTTCTCATTTTGTGAACCTTTTCCTTTGCTTGTTAACATTGCAGCAATATGTGTGCGCAGCAAGTGTTTGCAACGACTTTTTCATGAATTCCCAAAACCTGCTTCAAGCATTGCGATTGTTGAATCGCAACCAACATTCGAGAAAGCGGAAGGAACTAAAAGCAGGACGCGCAGGAAGACTGTACTTGAGACATGTTGGTATTGTTTTGAAAAACTGCTGGACGCATTGCAAACTCAGCGATATGTGCGTTGATCTGCTGAAAGATGTGATAGATTTACGAGTTTGCAGAATATTTATTGCGTGCAACGGACTGTGAGCCGTATCAAATGCGCGCGAAAGCAAGCAACTATCAAGTTGGGTTACTCATTTTTTGTTATATTTTTGAGAGATTTACATTGGATTAGATCCCACGTTCTAAATCAATTCACAGGGAGCTAAGCAAAGATCGGAACTGCTTGTAACAACTTCTGTTTGAAACAGTGATTCGATTTTCCCAATTATCAATCAATCAATCAATTAAATGTTTATATGTACACTTACAATTCCCAACACCCTCACTTGAATTAAACTGCACTGATTATTGAAATCACAAAAATCCTTCGCTTTCAGAGTGTTGTTCTTTTATGTTTCAAACTTGTCCAGCGCCGAATGTTTGAACAGGTTGGTTAATGTCGGAATGTCTTCGCACCCGGCGCGTGCTGCCGAAATTAACAACACGCGTGCATCTTCCTGCTGGCTCACGTGCTGCCTCGTTGACGATCACGAGCGAAACGAGCAGGCCTGCGGAGCGCGCTGGTGACGACGGTGATGTGCGCGAATATCGCGAGGACCGTGAGTTTCTTCCTTGCGACGCGCACGCCTGGCGAAGGAAGAGTGTGCTCGGAACTGATTCACCACTGAGAGGGAAGATGAATCAGAGAAATCTGATGGGTTCTTATTAAAAAGGGTAGAGGAAGAATACAAAACAAACATGCATTGGCTCTACGTTATTAATGGAGAAACAAAAAGAGGTATTAAAACAACATAACAATTAGATTAGATTGAGTGTAAAAACCAAAAGACGAGGAAATAACGTGAAATGATGCAAATAAATTCTAATTCTATTATTGAAAATTTCAAAGTGGTATTTTTATCAATTAGAAATACTATAGGCAAGCAGCTATCTCAGCCTACTTTCTAATCTTTCTACACTCAACTCACCTAATTGTGCTTCACATTATTCCAATTTCTAACCTTCCACTCTGCGAAAATCTAGCATAGTTACTTCTGCCGTATTTCACGCTACATTAACCTTTCATTCTGTTGTTTTGTTATCCTTCCGGTAACCATTTTGTCATTAAGATATTCAGTTCTCCACGTGCCTAGGAATGAAATTCATGGGTATTAACCTTTGCGCCACGCAATGTCAGAGCGATTAAAATGCTCTACCTCTTCGTTGGTGCTAACATAAGCAAGGCAATCAAAATAAGCAGCCAGGCTGGGCTAATCAGGCCGCTTAAACTTGCCTACTTCTGACTGCGTTATTTGCGGATGCGCCGACTCAGGAAATGTTAATATACAGATGTCACTAGCACTAGGCAATCTAGGCAAGTGGAGATTATCTCAAGATGGATAATTCAGTTAATAGATTAGGCCAATAAACCTATTTGTTGTTTAATTCTTTGAAAAATCTGTTTCATTGATTAAAAAATCATTCAAAATTTTTTTATACAGAAACTTTTCGATACACTAAAAATTGTTTCTTCTAGCAAGTTGTTCACTTGATAAACTTAAAAAGCATTGAGAATGCAAGTGATTTAATTCCCAGTTAACAGATTTGCTGGAATTAAGTAAATCCACGTGTTGTGGCCAAATAAAGGAATTGTAATTCTAGGAGATTGTGGAGTTAACAAAGCCAAGTCTTAAAATAGTCTCCACTTTGTATAGTTGCTATGTGTGTTGTTGTATCGGATACTTTCCGGTAATCAAAAGTCGCGATTGTTAGGAATGTCGCTTCACGACAGGCACGTTGTAACGATAAAGCCTATTACAACAAAAGAAACGCGAAGAATTTACATTTAAGGCTTAATTAATGAATGTTTCTAATCAGAGAAAATAAATTGTCTCGTTAAATATATAAAGGCATTGCACTACATCATACATTTTTAACTTGAAATTGACAGAAATCAAAATGAAGTCACTAATTAGATGAAATTGCAGCAGTTGGTAAAATATTACACTTAATTAATTACAATTAGTTGTAAAAAATATAGTTTGAGTTGGCATTTCAGTTTTCTTAGTATGACTGGTTGCCTATGTTAAAGCAAAAATATCATTAAAAATTATTATTACGTTGTCTACAATTGGTATAATCTTACAAATTCCTTCTTCTAGCATTTAAGAAAAATCTGTAGTAAACCTTATAATAAACTAAGTAAACTTCCCAAACTTCCCAATAACTTGCCTTAAAAGATAACAATTGAATTATAATTCAATTTTCTCTCCTCCTAGCTAACTTATCTCATATATAGCTACTTTTTCTCTTTTAGGAAATATCTTTTTTCTCTCTACTTTTTCCTTCAAACTTGTTCCGCCTTTTATGTGCGATTTCCCTCAACTCATTCTGGTCGCACAAACGGCGGCAAATAGAGATTTGTGATGGCGACTTACCGCAACTTGCAAGCAGCAAATAAGCATCAAGTGAATAACTACGGTAGTTTGGTTCGTGCCGATATGAAGCAGATTGTCATAATGCGTAATTTAATGTCGAACAAAAACGGCGCCGTTTAAGGTGCGTGCTGCGCGCTCTTAAATCAACATTTCCAAGACAATAAAACATGCGGCACGACGATGGGATATAGATGTAAAAAATATATACTTTATACGAAGAATCAGAGAGAAAAAGTAGTAGAAATTATTCAATGATTATCTTGTTGAAATGTCCACTCGTCCACTTATTATTAACTTATGGATTATGTCTTGATGAGTTGAGCAGCAAGTAATATGCTTTCATTCCGATTGGAGTCATTTTGTGTGAGGCTGGAGATAAATTAGATTCTTCGAGCACATTGTATAACAATTATAATTTATAATAAATCACTTCCAATGCGCAATTAATTAATCATGCGAATCATTTCGTTAAATTTCATTATGAACAAAAAACAAGTCTTCTTCTCTTATTCACATTTCTTGTTTGCCGCTTGCCTTTGTTTCTGCTTTTCTTTTTCATTGCTTCTTAATTAATTATGATTTAAAGATGTGGCGCCGGCAGTAAATTTATTCCTTAAGGACAATGTATATGCAACAAAAACTTATTGAATTTTGTTTTTTTGTGTAAAATAATTGAATGAAACCTACAAAAATATAACACAAGAATGTACAATGATTATGCGCTGAGATTCTACCTGGTTTTATTTTAGGCAAGGCCAAAGCTTGAAATAGAAATTAATTTTCATTGTGTAGAAGATATGTAAAAGTATTTTAACAACACTACAATGTCTCTGAGAAAAAATGGAATTTTTATCTTTGTACAGGTGGCAAAGTCTATTCGTAGCATGGACCTGGACTTGTTCTTAACAATAATTGTTGTAGCTGCTTAGTTTTTACTCAATTGATATAATGCTACACTCTTGGCTGAATTGGCTGAAGTTATCTTATTCAATGTCTTGAATGAATGCGAAGATATTCCATTTTATGGACGATGTGTTGTTGTTTCAATTTTCATTTATGCGTGCAAAGCAATGGATTTCGAGTTGAATGCTAATTAGTTAATTTTTTTGTATTGGTAGAAAGTTAGCAAGTTAAAAAATATGTGCAAAAATTAAATTTTTACTTATCCATGTTTGAAAATATCAGAGCTTTATTTGTAGCGATGGAAATTGATTCGAGTTGTTAATAAATTGGAACAAAACATTATCACCTCATTCTTAATGGATGTTATACTGAATAACAACAGTAAGCAAGTGGAAATCTTCCATCAGTATTTGTATTCACTTCAGTAGTCTGGTCATGTTCTCTACCCATTAATGTTTGCGGTTCATCAGCACTAATGACGTTTGACAGACAGTTTGATATTAATACTTCTCTAACCTTTCCAAAGTTTCTCATACTCTGACATTAGTCGGTTTTCGCAATGGTTCTCTTCACTACACAGTAAACCAATAAATATTTATTACATAACCAATTTTCTTTTACCTTCATTATTTGATTCTAGTATTTTCTTGCTTGTGTTGCACTTGAAGTAAATCTGTGAAAGCACTGCAAGCTCTAAATATGGTGCTGGGTTAAATATAAAGCAGTAAAGCTGTAAAGATGCATCGTGCACGCCTGTCACCGCTGTTAACTGCAATTAGCGCACGTAACATACAAATTTGTTGAAGTACTGCATTCAGTACCACGCAACTGGCTCGGGTAAATTGCAATATGTTTCGTACTGCAACAGTTTAATTGGGCTTTATATTTGATACCAAACAAGAAAGGCAGATCTTAATCAAACAATATTTAAAAATAAGTTGAATTTGCATTTAAATAGAAATAAACTTTGAGAATCCATAGCATTGTGATCGATTGACTAATTATGATGTGCTAAAAAATGGTGATCTGAAATTTATTATAGAAAGTTTCTTTTTCTTTAAATTTTGATTTTAGTGTTTGACCATATTTTGGTTGCGCTCTAATACATTGTCTCATAACTTCCGTCATTATAATTACGATTGTTTAGTGTATTTAATAACAATTTGTTAAATACCTAATTTGCTTATCTTTTCTGGCTCCAAAGTTATAAGTTGTATGTTATCACAATGTTTGTGCAAAAGTGCAGACGGTGATATGGACGCATATTCCGAACAAATATACAACTGGAATGAAAAAAGACACTACTTTTCCAATTTTCTTGTGGCATTTAGTTTTTGAGGTTGAATTTTTTTAAATAAAAAACCTGATTCTCACTTGTTTATGCAGCTGCAATAGTTGGAATTATTTGACTTTAACTAGATGACTAACTTCTAAACTAAATGTCATTGAATTTTTCAAAATATACAGAACAACAAATTGCTACTTTTAAAAATCCAACCTAAATATTTTCCTATCTAAATTTTCGTGATAATCCAATCGGTTGATGAATGTCTATCACTTTGTTAAAGCCCCAGTAAAGCAATAATGGATGTTTAGTGACGTTTTCAGTCATGAACTTAATAATACCTTCTTGTAATTTTCGAAAATAGATTTATTATTGACGGAGAGTAACTGATTGCCTCCAATTGAAGCACAGAGTCGAGAGCAGTACAAGCAATAGCCAATTAAAAATTATTTATTTGCGTACAGTTACGAGATATGAGCTTTCACATTCATATGTAAATTGGCAAATTGACTTATAGATTATATGTAGGTCACTCATATTTTACTTTACTTCATTACACTTAGCTGAAAGCAGTATTTTTAGCTTACAAAAAAATTAGAGACAATATTCGTCATTAAGTTTACATATTTTGCTGTACGTTAACAAGGATTGCATTTATTTTCCTCCTGTATATCATTTTCACCTTGGTGTTACCCATATTTATGTTTATAAACTTCATTTTCTTTTCTGGCTTCTGCTTCAAGTCGCATGTATAAAGCACATCATATTCTATGTTCAACTCGAATTTCCTTTACTGGCATACAATTTTTATTAACATTTGCGTTTCATGAGTGTGAAAATAAGTAGCAACTCGTCCACATAAAAGATGATGGATACTGATTGAAGATGACAAGAAAGATAAAATATCATCAATTTTATTTATCCCAAACTTTTTTGGCGAAATTAATGTAATAAACACTTTAATTTATGATAGTATATTTAAAAAAAGGCGTAACTTCATGTGGTTTCTTCCATGTTTGGTCATTGGTTACCTTTTTAGTCATCAACACATCGTATACAATTTTATTTGATCTCAAATTTTATATGAAAGCAGATGTTTAATATCCAGCTTAACACCGAAGCTGACATCGCGACGCGCTGATGATTTATCGCCGTGCATCAGATAAACTTCTGCGAAACTTAAACTTACATCATCTTGATCCATTTTTGATATGCGCAACGGCACGTGCAAAACTTGAGCGTGCGAAATTTAGGTGTTTATTATAAACTTCTCATCGTCAACACTTTATACCAGGGCTACTTTTTTCCGACGACGGATCATTAAAAAGAAAAGAATTGGGCGGGCCGCACATTAAGTTTTATGTATTATCAAAAATAAATATAGAAAACAGAGAACAAAAATAGTGTTTTTTTGAATTTATAAAACTATTACGTCTGATACATAAAAATAATATTCTTCGAAAAGATAAACTGAACATAGCACTGAATTATTTCAATATTGATTAATTAAACATTAATCCTTTGTACTCCAAATAAATCTACAAAATAAATTAGGAAAGAAAAAAATCAATAATTTCTATCCCGCACATTTTCTTGAATTATGTTGGTGCTTTGGCGAGCTCAACAAAATGTTGTTGAAGGCTGCTTTCGGCCCGCGAGCCGTAATTTATTTTTTGATTTTTATTAACTTTGTATTTCCACTCATATACTAAAATAAACCATCTTTCAATATGTTCTTTTCCCAAATTAAATACAGCTCTGTGCATATTGATCTAATTTTTCTTGCAATAATATCAAACTTTCATTTATACCACTTGGAAAGACTTGGAGATTCGAAAGGTTATCACAAAAAGTAAACGACAATGATTAATCTTTGGCGCTGTCAATTTTCTTATTATTTTTATTTTTTATTTAAAATCGAGGAAAAAAGCTCTTCTGCTTTTTCTTTTTCTCTGCCGCATACATTTTTACTTCTTCATCTTCCCTAGTTATTAACGATCTTTCGAATATATTTTGATATCTGTATATATTTCCGGTTAAGTCTCATTTTTCCGCATCGACACGTTTTGATGAAGGCGTTACGTTGCTTGCAATTTCGACACCACCAAAAAACACTCGCGTTAATCTTATAATCCTCGTGGATGGATAACGATGGGTTTACTTTTTCATGACGGCATGTCAAAAAACTTGATAGTGATAGATCGTGATTGGATCGAAGCGAAAATCATTTATTTTCTTAACTTAGAAACTTAAAGCTAAAAAATTCAGTGTTAATATTAATTAATTCTGATTAGGATGAGTCAATAAAAAGGTGTTTACCTAAATTGTTCTTTCAAACCTTTTTGATCAACTGGAAGGGATTGATAAGCGTCGGAT
Source organism: Diploeciton nevermanni (assembly GCA_027575565.1). NCBI lineage: Eukaryota > Metazoa > Arthropoda > Insecta > Coleoptera > Staphylinidae > Diploeciton > Diploeciton nevermanni. The sequence goes on along the minus strand of JAODIE010000002.1, from coordinate 2,965,118 downwards.
GAAATTTCAGCCTGGATTTTACTTTAATCCTCCAGCTGTAATACTAAAAGCTTTATACTCTAACATAATGACATTGCACATTAATATTGCGCAGTGTCACAAGCCTGGTTGTCCTGATTATTTTGACAAAGCATCAGCATGGAAATTCTGCTTTTACGGATTTCAATTTTTCATTATTTTTTATGTACAGATCGATTAGCAATTTATTGCACATGATATTTATATGGATATTTAGTATTTGCTTGATCCTGAGTCAGGCAAATATAAGAATTTTCTCGAGTCCTAAGAATTCAATTCAAGTAAAGATCTACGGAGAGATAGACAAGCTTAAGAAAATCCGTAAGATGTACTGCATGCAGTACCTAATAATGATGATGATAACGAAAAAGAAAGCGGTGCTTAGTGGTGAGTGAAGACGTTCATCGTTTAGGACCGACGCGAGGGAGATGAGACAAACGAAAGCGAAGGGATGAAAACGACAAAAACGCACATTTGGAGATGGAATAATACGATTTCGCTGGCCAGACGGTGATTATCGTGTCGCGGACCGAAAGACAATTTCATCAATTTCCGGCGATTTCTATACATTTACCTATCTGGCGTTTATTTTGAAAGTTTAATAAAATTATTTATAGACTCTAAATCTATATATATTATTTATTTACTATAGTTTTATTCAAGAACAATATTAAGATAATTTTTAAGTATAGTTCATTTATTTTCTCCGATGAAAACATATTGCGATTCCTATGAACTTCTGTTGAAACCATTGACATTCTGAGCTTTTACCATTGTACAGCTTTCCTAACTAAAGTCTACTCTCAATTCGTAGAGGGCAGTACAGTCCGCAAAACTACAAGCCAAACCAGCCAAACCTTAAGTTAATAAGATAAAATGATAACAATGTAATTGCAATTTACTAGAATCGGAAATGTGATTAATCTAGTTTTACTACTCTTACTCTAGTAATCTTATCATTATAGTCATGAGTTTAACTATATTTAGCAGTGTTTAACTCTAGTGATATGAAAACATTAAATTATCCGAATTAGAGTATTAAGATGAAACAAGTTAGAATATTAGTAATTGGAGATGAAGCAGTTGGTAAAACTTCACTGATTGAAAGATATGTGCAAGGAACGTTTCTTATGAATCATTCACCAACAGTGTGAGTTTACATTGCTTTTCTAAACTTGTTTGTTTATATATGCAGTAATATTTCATATATTGTAGTATCAATGAGTACGTGAAATACACAAAGTACCATGAATTGCACTTGAGGGACTGTTCATCTTCAAACGAGTTTGAAAATATTCGATTCTTACAGTACGCTGAGGCAAGTCACCTAATTAATTAATATGTTAATCTATTTGTGGAATAATTAAGATTCAAGACTTTGTCAAAGTGTTATTTTTCAGGTTGATATTATTTTCTTTTGCTTTAATTTGACAAGAATTGAAACACTGGACAGTCTTAAATTAAAATGGTTACCTGAAGTTAATAAACTAGAAAAAAATGCTATACGGATTTTGATCGGTATGTCTATATAATTGGTATGTTGGTAATTTTTAATGTTTATTGTGTAGGGTGCAAGAATGATTTGGAAGCAGCAGTTAATGAGCGTCTAATTATCAAGATGCAGAGTTTATTGAACGTTACCAAATTTGTCAAATGTTCGGCTAAAAGCAATGAAAATGTAGATGCTGTTTTTGGTACTGCGATGAATGCACTTTATCAATGTAATCGTCTATCATTGTTGGCAACACAATCTACAAAAAGAAGAAAGAAATCTTTGCGGAAATAAATTTCAAGTTGCCTAAATGTATATTCAAATTATTTTCTTGAGTGATTCTTCATTGATTGACATATGTTGCTTTTATATAGATGCTTATATAAGTTTTTTAAAATTATTAAATTTCTTGGATGTTTATCTTTGTAGAATTTATAACATTGACATTTATTAACATAATGAATTCAAATTTATATGCTAGATGTGAGAATAATGCCTGATAAATAAAAAACTAGTTACTTTAATTAGTCATTCAGTTATCGATTTAGAAAGTTTAGAAGATCCATCTTTATTTTGCTGGGTTTACCGAAATTGTTATTTTCTACCACTAACTCATATTGATGCTGGATTCAGTGAGAATATATATTATTGTTGCAAGTATATTGCAACAAGATTAAAGATATTAGTTTTTATTTTAGAGTTATTATGTTGTAACAAAACCGCCGCGATAGCTCACTTAGCAGCGTGCTGGCTTACAAATCAGTCGGGAGTTTGATTCCTGCTAACGACTTTCCATTCCTGACAGCACTGTGGAACGTGTTAAAACCAAGTTGAGAGTGTGCATCCTGCCGAACAGAAAAACGGTGCAGCTACTGTGCGGTCAGTGGTGTAGACACGTAAGTGTACACGAATATTGAATTGACTTCGTACTCAATATTCGTGAGTTGAGATTGATGAGGATGATGAAGTTGTAACAACTAGTTTGTTATAAACTGAATTAATGATCAGTGTTGTGAATTGGTTGGGAATATTATCACTGTACTATTTGAAGGTTTAACTGGCGCTATTTATAGCCAAGCCGTGGAAACCTTCCTTGAAGCAAGCATATACGCACATCGAATTAATTGAATTACTACTTGCAAATGCAGCAACTCCTAACTTGCATGTTCTGCTAAGGTTGTGTTGGTGATGTATTGCGGTGGTGATATTATTCTGGTAGAGTTACCCTGTACGATTAATCATAGTCGGGTGTTTCCTACAAGATAGTATAACATTGTGACCCTGTTCAACAATTCTTATTTTATTCATTAATTAAAAACCTTGCTATTTATTATTCATATGCTTTTATAATATAAACTCAATCTAATTGAATTCTATTAATTTTTTGCTTAAAATAAAGCCAAATTTGCTCCAAACCTACTCATATTGCACCCTTACTCTTGCTCACTCTCGCAACTCCTCGGTGTTTACTTTGCTAGCATGTTCATTTGCCTCGTTTACTGCAGTATTCAGTAAGATTCGTGCCTCCCTGCATCCCTTAATAGGGACTTACGTGCTATGCGCCTTGTTGCTACATTGGTGGCATTTCAATTTACGTACATGCATCCACAAATGCCACTACTGCTGCAAGGAGTTGTGGATCTTTTGTCATGACCCAATTGAAGCCCAAATTTAAGAAAACTATTTTAATTTGTTGCAGTTTTCAATGAATGTTGTCTGCTTAAAATTATTCTTAAAACATTGACATATTGAATTATAAGCCATAGTCCAGAGATAAACCGAATTAGTTGATTTTCTAGTTTATTCCTAATTATTCATACGGCAGGCGCAAATGCGTGTAATTTCAAACAAGATCAAGTTTGCTAAAAACTATTGTATGGAGATGTTGTAATAATTTCAAAGTTTTGTGAACGATTCGACGAGTTAATAAATTTTTGCTGTCTAAAGATTTGGATTAAACCGAGTTACCTGACTTTCCGCCTCCTCATAATCAGTCATACGGTAGGCATAATTTCACAAGCGTCATAAACCACACATTACAACGTCCTACAGCAGAAAATTAGGTGGTACAAAAGGGTTAAACTTGATGATGATAATAATAATAATTTTATTTGTGATTGTAAACATTGAATGTTTTAATAGATTTCTAGTCATTATAGTTAATTTTCTGTTGTCTTTGTCTGTAATCAATTAAAGTCAATTTAAATTCGTTTGGAAAGAAACAAAAGAAAGCAACACTAATTAGTGGTCTTCCCGTTGTGGAAAAATCGCAGATTGCAAATGTAATTTCCGCACAAACGACGTCCTTTTTAATGGAATTACTATTTACCTTATCCACCCTTAATATTCAAACAGCAAAGTCACTAAAATGACATTACATAACCAAACTTGAACCCGTTAGTTGGGACTCACAAAATGTGAAAATAAACGAAAATATGCATTGGACAGATAATATATTTAGTATTACTTAATAATAATTAATTTATAATAAAGTACATTGGCGATGACTCTTTAATCGTGGCTTCTTCACACAAGCCATCAGAGCCGCATTGAAAACACTATCAACATTGTAAAGTTCTTTAGCAGAGCATTCTAGAAAGTCATTTGCACGAATCTTTTCTTGCAAGCATAGACCGTGCTCAAATGTTAATGTGTTAGGTAATTGGTCTCTCATATCTAGCTTAGTCCCTGAAATAAATTTCCACGCTCAAGACTTCAGCTTTAAATTGATTAATTCAGATTCCTTACCAACTAGAATAATCTTACATTTTGGTCGATAGTGCCGTACCTCTTTAGCCCACTTGTAGCCCACATTATGGTACGAATCCTCGCGATCAATAGCATAGCAAATTATAAATACATCAGTCTACAATTGAAACTCACAGTCATCCTTCTGCAATTAATCTTTAACTGTCTATGCTTCATTACTTGCCTTATTGTAGCCCAGTGGTCGTAGCTTATCATAGTCCTCCTGCCCAGCTGTATCGTGCAGAATCATTTTGTAGGTTTTCTCGTAGATTTGGATATTCATTGAGTATGAATCAAATCTAAAACATGGTCAATATTAATTTTTAATTGCAATAGACTGACGTGTAGAGCAAGAAATTTTGTGTGTTACTTACAACGTCGGAATATAATCATCGTCATATTTCTTATCCTTATACCCAATTAGTAAACAAGTCTTGCCAGTATGTCCATCACCAACTACCGTAATCCGAATCGTTCTTTCTTCATCCGCATCTTCACCACCAGCCTGAATTGTCACTTCAGTATCGCGCTGATCCGCAACCGAGTTTCTCCGACTGCTCCTACTAAACCTCCGCTGCCATTTGTTGCCGCCCATGCTAATTATATTTGCACTCGTAGCTAATAATTAATTAACTAGATTCTGCTAATTTCAGAGACAATAACTAACCTCAACCGTCACGCGTTGATTTACGCTGCAAGTGACTTAAAGCGTTGCAAGTAACAACTTACACGTTAATTAGAACATTTGCACAACTTGAGCATAATGAACTAATGAACACATGAACACAAACTTGATGATTGTATGTTGAAAGTAAGGAGTTTCCGAAGTTGCACATTGTGATAATATAGTTTGTGTTTGGCGGCTGACAGGATGAGTGGTTTTATCTTATCTTTTGCGGTGAATCGACGTGTGTTTGGAGGTAATGTGTGTATTTTATCGAGATAAGATAAAGTTTAGAATGTTTCTTTTTGTTGCTGGGCATGATGAATGAATACTAGCAAACTCTAGTAGTAATCAAATTAGATTGACACTATCAATTATTTTAGATTTATTGCAAGGACTCATCTTTAAATGTAATAACACAGGCGTCGGTTGCATGCAGATGATGTAATTTTATTTTGAAGTTACGTTTTAGATTTTCTACCATCCTGGTATATATTCAATTTGTTAAATAAATTAGCAAACACTAGCAATAAAAGTTATATAATACCATCATAAACAAAACTAAAACAATCACAATGTTTATTACCCTTCTGTAGATTTGGTTGCGCGATATTCACGCGCAGAATGACACTGGTCAAATGCAGATGTCCTACATTTCTACACCATTGAATAAAAACTGACAGCAATCTGACAGCTTTGCACAACTGCCAACAATAAAACGAGTAAAATCCAACGCAATGGAAAATTATCCTGAAGTACTAAATCGCTTTAATATTCTAATACTCTAATGATACATTCTAGACAATCTACATATGAGCAGTCAAAGCTAAATTTTCTTTCTTCTTCAATGTTCTTATTCGCCTGACTTATTTCCGTATTTTTCTCTTTGTCATGACGTCACTAGACATTTTGTGCTTTATTTATCTCCTAACATTGCCTTTTCTGTCTTCTAGTATCTGTTTATGTTTCATGATATTTTTTCTCTTCGCTAAAAGCCAGCCTGTCAACTATCTGGGTCGAATTTTTATTGTTATTACAGTTCAATGATAGCCCAGCTTGCAGGGCGGTCGAGAGTAGTGGCCAGTGTTGTGTAGGTACCACATCTGTGTGTAATTTAGGGGTGGCAAGCCCAAAACCGGACGCTACATATAATCGTACTTTCAGTTTACAGTCGGGGTTTTCATCACTTGCCCTCAATTTTTCTTTTTTTTTTTTATTTAGATTTTAGTTCAAAAGAACTAGGATATTTCATAACGCGAATAGGAAGATAAGACACTACTTTCATCATAAAATATGATTTGTATGAATTAGGTTTGCGTGATTTAGGAATAATTTTACTGCAAGTAAAATATTCTATCTCTGCGTTTAGTTGACATTTTGCATGAATGCAGTGCAAATACCATATGCATTCACCGGAATTACGTTCATTATTAGGTGCGATAGGTTTGAATTTGATTCGATTGTGGCTCCACCGGGTATTTCACAATGGGCATTCTGCATTCAGCAATTGGACTAGTTTTCTACGATGCATTTTCATTCCAATCTCAAATGCTTCGCGTGCGCTTTTCAGTTCAAATCTGGATCTCATTTACATCTGACACGTACTCCTGATACTTTTGTCACTTTAAAAAGTAGGAAAACTTGTCCATTTCAAAATGATTTATTGATTTAAAAATCAATACTTTGACACTCTTAAAAGCTTTAAAACCAAATATAATTTCAACCCGTATTAAAATGAATATGAAACAGTCAAGAAAACTCTTTCCGGTCGTTCTTAGACCGAAATTGTAAAAAGTTCAACTTGGACTGACCTGCAATATGCACCTGTGTCGTCTTGAATTTCTCCGCTCCTGATGGTGCTAGCTGTGAGCAGGATAGTTGCAGACCAACGTTCAGCACGTGCACTAACACGGTGCACGTTATTATCACCCATCCCCAGCCACCTTCCGGGTAGTAATGTCTTCTCAATGTGGTCGCCTTTAAGAAATTCAATTTCCAATTAACCTATTAAATTTTCAAACTTAAAAATTGCATTTATAAGGGCAATTAATTACTTTTTCTACTGAATAGTAATTTCTTTGTTCACAATTTCACTCCAAATCTAATTAGACATAATTAAAATACTTGCATTAATTTGAAGCAATAAAAATAATCGAATCTAAAATTTTATCAAGTCGAGAGAATCAATGTCAAAACTCAACTTTTCCAATTAAACTTGAATAATTACTTTTCAAATTGTCCAATTGAGCTTTCAGTCATGCAGCATTACTACGATTCCATTACCAAACTCACCTTGCGTGCATCTAAAGGCAAATCCACCAATAACCTGTCATTGTAATCACCTGGTGTGTTTCTCGTTTTGTATCCTTCTGAAGGTGTTGTAGCTATACCATTTACACCCGCCGCAGCTGCTGCTGTGCAAGCTGGACACAGCTTCCGTCCGCCATTTTGTGCGTCATTGTAGATCAAATCCCAATTCTCTACGTTTACCGTTGGTGTTCGCACTCGATCAATCTCATTTGTTTCATCTATCTTAGCAAGCGCTAACACATGAAACTTTTCATATTTTAATTCATTCTCGCTTTTTTTATCTAAAATACAAAACACAATTCAAGTTGATGTATGCAACTTTGCTTGCAGATTAAATTTGTACCTTCTTGACTTTCCGGAGGAACAGGAATAAAGTCAATAGATTCAATATCATTATTATCCTGGTCTTGTTCAAGAATAGTTGAAACTGTATCCGTTCGGACAGTGGTTTTGTAAGGATGTTGTTGTCGTGGAGGCGGCGTTGCAAGTGGATGTTGCTTAGGTTGACCATGAACAGTGAAAAACTCGACATGATAATCTGAGAGTGGTAGAGTTAGAAAACTGCCGCTTTTGTTGTCTGTTGTTGGTGATTGTGGAGGCAGTTGTGAGATTGCCGCCTCTTGTAAGCATCCATTGCTGGTACCAGTGCCATTAGGTAATCTTGCAGTGTCTTCTGGTTTTTGCAAATTATCATGTAGGAACTAAAATAAATTAAATTTTGTTTATTTTTAAAAGTTAATATCTTAGAATTATTTAAAGTTTACTCAGTTCAAAGACATAAATCCGTAAGCTCGGAATTAGTAGTATTTAAATTAAATGTATTAAGTTCAAACATTTATTAGTAGAAATGTCGTAAAAATTAACGCGGCTTCAGTAAGGCACAGGAACACATATGTGTAATTATGAAATTATCTTATTAGAGTCGTTTTCCGACATTGATCCTGTTGAGTATGCAGCTATTATAAGGGCAATGCTAAATTCTAAATTGTCTCTAGTTTAATTGTTTTCCATTAACTGAATTGGTATAATTAAATAACTACAATATGTAATATTTTAAACACATGTTACAAAGTAAAGAAGTTTAGTTTAGAACTGTTTGTGTCTTGATTTGAACAAATTTTTTTTAATTTGTTTTAACCTGTTTTATTTGTGAAACTTTTCATAGTATATATAATAATTAATATGGGTAACTAAAACTTTAAATTCACATATATTTTTTTCTTCAATTGCTCTAAATGTTACATTTACTTTAATACCTAAGTAGTATTCCAGAAAACATAAATTTTGACATGATTTTTAATAAATTTCTTTGACGTAGGCAACTTATATTGCATTGCAGTTTGTTGACATTTGACAGCAGACCATAAATTGCCCATAAATCACTTGCACAAAAACTCAATTTTATATTCCTTTTAGTTTTTTGCACAATATCAATATTTCACTTGCTGTAGCATATTATTCCCACATTTTTATTCAAATACATATTCATTGAACAACATTTCATGTTGACACAGAAGAACTCAACTCCAAAGTGCCGAAACCAACTTCAGCAGTAACCAACAATAAACAATAACAAATTAAACGCACGTTATTCTTCACATTGTAAAGAAATTTTAATTTGAATGATTGAGATTAATGATGGTTTAATGAAATTTGACGGCGAATTAAAAAACAAACAAGGCTTTGCTTCTTATTGCATGTTATTGCATTCATATTCAATTAAGCATGGCATCAGGGTGTAACAGGACAAATTTGTGTATTACCTCGCCGGTGGCATGCTGGGCAATCTCAAAATCCGTCAAATCCGAGTCGAATTGCGTGCTGTACGTGCGGCCATTGGGATCGACGCGTAATTGAACGACCGCCAACGTACTGACCGGCCATGTTTTACTGTGATTTAACGTCATTGCCAGCTGTGGTGATGTCCAAACAAAACGGCTTCCTTATTTCTTGCTTTTTTCTTCAATAGCAACCAATATTATAAAGGTTGATTCCAATAATAGGTTAAGACTTGTGATACACTTGAGTTAAACTTTTTGATTACCTTCAACTATTAAAATATCACCACTTTTCTCAAGTTTCTTCTTTCTTTAGACGCTTTCTCAATGGTTTTTAAAAATAGATCTCTGTTTCTTTAATCTTTTCTGTTGTTGTTCTCTATTTTTAGTCAAACAAATTACACTTTCTTTTATCACTTGTTTTCTGCAATACAGTCAACTTGTTCGTGTCACACTTCTTCAGACTCGTAACTGCTACCAGTTCGATACTCTCAAATTAGTTTGTGGATACTGACGCCGTAAATTGAATCAATCGAAATCAGAACATAGTTCAAACAATCGATGGAGGTAATTATTTCGCATTCGCACCGCGATCAATTTCGCGAAAACGATTCGGCACGCGCGTCACGTGCCGACGCAACTTGGATGGCATCCTAAGACCCACAAGGTGAAAACAAAAGAGAAACGAAGGAAAACTCTTTTACACTTCCATGCACCATGTTAGGATGGAATAGTGTTACATCAGAAGCACATAGAGTAAAGTTTAATGTAGAAGTTTTGAACGTTGCAAGTTTAATAAATCAAATTGAATTTAAATTAGGGATTCCAGTTTGTTAAGGCAAGAATCTGAAACAAAACAATCAATTAAGCATTCAATTTTATTTCAAGCGGTGTTTTAATGGTTAGATATAAAAAGAATTGAAAGAAGAAAATGATTAGTTTAAATAAATTTTATTTTTGTGTTGATACGTTTAAAATTTTAGCAATTTTATCATGACAGTAAACCATCTGGATTGTGAAAACAACATTTAAAAAGTCGGCAATAAAACCCTTCAATGTGGAGGGCGTTATATTTAAGCTTCTTGAAATTGTGAAAGGCGTGCAAGATATTAAATGGTTAACTGCTCAAAACAAAAACAAGTATAGCAACTAACCTAACCTTTAATTTATTTCTTTTTTTTTCAAACTCAAACATTATGATTTGTAATTAACACAGGTAAAACTTCATTTTTTATTAAGTTAACGTTAAAATATGGATTACGTTAATTTTTCTGTTGTTATTATGTTAAAATGTTCTTTCTAATATTATTTATTTTCTAAAAAAAGATTTTTCAAAACTAATTAAAACATGATAAAAACAAATTATTAGTTGTATCAATCCTTTCATAATAAAGGGCGTTAAATTTAAGTTAAGCGTTTCGAACACAAATTAATGAACTCAATTAAAAGTTTACAACTTGTTGTACTCAGTTGACTTCCCATATTTATGCATCAACTTAACGTTAAAAAAGCTGTTTCTTAGTTATTTTTTATCTGCTGCAATTAAATGTGTCTTCTACCATTTCCTCTAGTACTTTCTGAAGTTATCTTTCACTTTTCTTAAACAGATCACGTCAAGCACTCAAACAAATCGTACAATCATACATTACACCCGGTTCACAACTTTTGCTCGCTGGGATCGTGACAAAGAGTTATCTTCTCTTTTGCATATTCATCGAGCTTAGTAACCGGAAGTGCAAGCGCACCATGCATGCACCACCGCAAGTGAGCAAACTGTGCATTCTGCACAAACGGCACCAACCGCACAAAAGAAGAACGGGAAGAGAAAATCGAGAAAAACATTTCGAGATGGCTGACAGTTGAAATTTCCGGTGACAAGCAGATTTACAAATTTTCCCTCTTATCTCTATTTTCAATATTGTATTAAATGAAATGCCTGGATTTATGTTGTTTTCTAACTTCAGCTTTGCTTCCTGATTGCTCGTTTTATGATTTTCAGCTATGCCTCGACCATGAAGCTCGTAAACCGGAAGAGCGCCGGTCGAAATTGATGCAGTGTGATGCATTCGCTAGAGGTCTATTGAAAACATGGAGTAACAAGCAGCAAGAAAGAGCAAAGCAGTGTAGAGGGCCGTGCAAAAGAAATAAGGTTAAGTTAAACTATGCTGTACAAGCAAACTTCTACTAACACCTTCTAAAAGATTTCCGGAAAGAGTGTGGTGTTTATGTACACAACTGCATGATTAGGTATCCGTTGAAGAGGTAGCGAAAGGTTGATAAACTTGATGTCGCTATAACGAACACGCTGTACATGTTTTATGTGTCAGTATTACATGCTCTAATGAGCTGAAGGATTGCAGAAGACAATTTAATGAAATTACAGCAAATAGGAAAAAGAAAACCTGCAGAAATGGGATTTAGATAGAAGATACTTAATTTATATGTTGATTTAACTATAAATGTTATTTTAGAGTTAATTTTTTGTATTTTTGTATTTATTTTAGTTGCTACTAGATGGCACTGCGATTCAGTTTGGATCCGATTGTGTTTTGTTTGTTTACATTCCTGATCTTTTAGCAAATCGTGTTTGTTCGTTGAAGTGGCGTGTTGTTGTTATTGAGGCTGGTGTGTTTTTTTGCGATAACCGGGCAACTCATGGAAAGACAGTGGACAGCAGTATTTTGTGCGAGTTGGTGAATAATTGCTTTGCATCCGGAGTAAATTATTTGTGTTCATAAATAAAATCAATTGTAATTTCTATTTCTGGTTGGTGTAGTGTAGAGAAATTATTCATTCGAGTTTACGCTAAGTGGAAAAAAAACTAAAAACATTCTGGATTTTTTCTGATCAAGGTAAGTGTTTTTTTTTTAATTACTGTTTTCCAAATTCAAGTAAATATACATCAACTGATAATTGGTATTCAAAACATTCAAATATATATTGCCGCCATCCGTATTTATAATGAGGCATTGCTTATTAGACCTAAACATGTTTCAATTATTCCCAAATAAAGTATTTTTTTCTTGTTTTAGATTAACATAATTGATTTAAATTAATCTATCATTTTGTAAAAGACAATTCTAAATTCTAGGGATCTTCACTTTAGACACTATTTCGTATGCTAACTTCTCTTAAAAAGTTCAAAGTTTTCCTTAAAAGAATTAAATTACAAACTTTTTACTGCTTTGTGAAAACTGGGTGATCCACAAGAACAAAAACTAGAAACACTATTCATATAACTTGTTTAATTCAAGTGATTCAAGCTAAAAAAATCAATTAACGAACATAACCAAAAGTTCGGATGTCACTGAAACTAGCGTCACTTATATTATAATAACCAGAGATGATGATAATGAGATAACGAAATAGTGTCAAACAAAGTTTTATAGCTCATTATCGTTTAATCTCATCTCATTAGACAATTTTAAACAAAGTTAAACTTTCAACAGGCTACGTAATACAGAATATCTTTGATTTAAGTTTTCAACTTTCTTTTTCAATGATTTTCAATGAAAATTTTTATTCAGAATGAGTAATCTCTCTAGAATGAAATAAATTCTTGTTAGATAAATAGATATACTTCAATCACAATTCGGATTATTTGAATTTTATTTGTTTATAAAAATTGTGTCATTTTTCACCCTTTACTAAAATTTATTACTTTCTTGGCATATTAAATTTCTCTGCAAACACTACCAGTGCCCGAAATGCATCTTTCTTATTTCGAAACCCACTTGCAACATCGTTTATATTTCCGCTTTTATTTGCTACTTCCATTCTTTGCATTTTAAGCCAGTCATTGCCAACTTCTTCCTGCACGCCCTGCACATCAATTGTTTTCTTTTTATTTACTGCAAGCCGATGCGGTGGAAAACAAATGAAAACGATACAACGAAAGAATGCAAGAAGATCTTGGACAACATTGCAAATGTCGACACTCTGACACGAAAACACTCTTTCACCTTCTTTCCTCCAGGGTAGTAAAATGCAACTACTCTACTGGCTCTATTTTTTCTATTCCCCACATTGTTTTTACGCCTGCACCTTTGACTCTTGTGCGAAGACACGTCGTAAAATGTTTTATGTTGGTCCGCGTGGAGCCACACTGGCGCCCTCTGTGGCTGCGGGCAACTGAAATGTAAACCGGGGATAAAGTGATAAAATACATTTTTGGTTACACGTATAATTTTATTACCGAAAAATACTGAACACTTGCATTTTATTCACACAAGTTACTGTTTGAAAATGTCAGCAGTAATTTAAAGTGTATTTTCTAGGTTAAACTTTGAGGTTTACTTTCTACTTCATACATTTATAAATTTTATATCTTCTAAGCAAGACCGCTGTATGCTTTAATACAATAATGTCAAACAGTATAGTTTAAGAGATGAATCTAACCGGTGGTAACGCGTGAAAATGTTATTTGAATTCCACCGAAATCTCTAAATCTCCGTCGAAATCTCCGGAACGTGTGTACTCATTCATTCGTTCAATATTCTCACACTTTGTGTCGCAAATGAAGATATGCACGTGGGCGAGCATGGACGTTGTAGGAGTGCTAGAACGTAATCACGTGCAGGATTAAGGGTGAATGCATCTCCCATTGGGAGGCCCACGGGCATGGCTACGAAATGCATGAAAGCTCTGAGAATGAAGATGAACTGGAGCCGAATTTGCGAAAAGCGGGCGAGTGGCCGAAACGGAATAATTAAGCACGCATTAGGTTGGTTTGTTCATTTAGATGCATTGTGCAACAAAGTCATATTACATGAGTGCAATTGTGTTGGATTTTAAATACGAATGGCGCTAGAAATTGAGAGATGTCAAACGAAAAATGTAAGATAAAAACTCAATTAGAGTTGAATTTGCGTGGAAAATTGCTATAGGAAATTAGGATGCAGATATATTAGATAGTATCGCAAAATATGAAATAATTAATTTTCTAATATTAACACAATAGCAGTTGTTGTCTTTAATTAATACTATTAGCAACCTCAAAATAAAAGATAAAAGTTTAATTTTACGGTAAATTTACATAAAAAATATTCTAAAAACGGGATGTAAATTGAAATATTTATCTTATCATAAATTAGATCTTTAATGTCTTTTAACACCATTGGTTAGAGTATAATCTAAAAAAAAAGTTTTCTGGATTAATTGGGTGCTGATAGAGAGTTAAAATATTTAGCATCTTTAATGTTTGGTCAACCAATTTAATCCATTTAGTATTTTGACCGTTTTCTTCTTGTTTTCTTCTAAAACATTTCAAGTAGAGACCGGAAGCAAGTGTGCTTCATCAACTTGCTGCCCGCTTGTAATAAAATCGAATTTTCTGATACATTAAGCAAATAAGTCCATTGCACAGCAACCATTTCAACAGTTTTCTGCTTGTTGTAAATTCTAACGCTGCTAGCAAAGGTCGTTAGGTAACCCGCTCCTACTACCCTTATTTTTGTTCTATAACAAAGTACGTCTTAAGTTATGGCTGCAAGCAGTATTGTGTAGGTATTTGCATAGTGTACTATTTTCAACGTAAATAAAAGTTGAAAAATATTTCTAGAAATTATTTTTCTTACAAAGGAGAAATCTAGAAATTAACAAAATTTAAAATCTTTATGAAATGTAAATTAAATTAATCGGCTTAAAATATAATCGAATTGTTGCTATTCTAATAAAGAGAATTTCATTTCTATCTCTCATATATATTGTATCTCAAAGTCTCAATAGTCTGAAGTTTATCAGTTCATCAAATTAAATAAATTGATGTTGCCTGGTCTGTCTGGTCGCCGAAATTAACTTTGAAACTTCGAAGCAGAAAAAAAAAATAAACACTAGACAATTTTATGATGGCACGCTCCTAATTTATCAAGTTGAACATCAACGACAAATGAACGAGCAAGTGAAACATAAGTTGAAGAAAGTCAATGCGGAAGTTGTGTAAACAGTAATACGCCGGAATTGAATTCAGTTGAGCGCATGCAAATGACAGTGAATTATTGCCAGCAAATAAGTTGTTGGTGAGTTAGACTTGAAAATAGTATAGCAAAGGTAAACATATTGATCATACTTGATAACTAATGATTGAGATGAGTTATTGTAAAAGTACTTAAGAGAATGTGTGTTATTCCAAATTAGACTAATCATGTTCTCTTGTATTGTAAGCTTTTTTTTAAAATACACTAATTAGTACAGTTTTAAATACATTTTATGCAGAAATTCAATTAAAGCAACTTCTTTGCTATAATTTAATATAGAAATCAACTCTCTAATTTAAACATTACCTGAGAAATCAATGAGCAATAAAAGTTGACGAATTCCTTACTTAGCGGGCGTTTAATTGATAAGTACATAGCACAATAAATATAACAATTGTCGGAAAGAAAATAATTAAAGGTTGGATTTTCAAAGCCACCGTAGAAGAAGAATTTTTAAGAAAGAGTTAATCTAATTTTAGTAAATATTTTGAGACCAGAGGCCTCACAGTAATATTATCACACTACATGTTGATAATCAAAAGATATATATTTTAATGCTTAGTTGTGTGGTTAAGACACACGTGGTCTTATGTTGACGAGATTACGATCTATCGCATCTCAGTCTCAGCCCTCCACCTTGACATTATTGTCACACCCATAAACAATTGGTAGCATGTAACTTGTGCGCAAAGCGACACAATAGTCTTCTCACCACTACATGTTCAAATTGAGTTCTACTGAAATTAGTACTGGCTGCGATAATTATTTTGTGTCATTGTAACAGTACTCAATTGAAAGTGTTTTATTTAACCAAATTAGCACAAGACATTTAAAGATATTCCAATTTTACTCCATAAATGCATTTCCAAGACTACTTTATATATGATCAACTTTTCTTGATTACAGTTTTAAAAAAATAAAATATACATCTAATGGAGGGTTTTGAAGTATGATAACTGTATCTCATTCAAATATAAGTCGTGCTATAATTTTTTGTTTTTTAACTATTTCTTCATACTTCTAAAAACAGAAAATCTCTGTTTTCTGGACAACTTATTTCTTTAGCTTACATCCTACTTAAAATTATTCAGGAGTATTTTAATTTAATGCCCCACCATATCTGAGATAAATTTACTGCAAATCAATAGCAGTATAGCGAATAACAATCTTTCTCTCTTCACCATCTTCATCATGGTTTATGCATGCGAATTTCTCTCGGATGCGATTTTGGGAAAGCTTTCATTTCCTTGACACTTACACAATGTTTACACAATAAACCTTTATAATTACTTCTAATTTAATAGATTAATCTCAATTGACATCACTAGTTGTTTTACCTACTGATGAATTAATTTATAAAGAACAGCGTTTAGAGATTAATGTGACTAGGAATCAGAATGTATGGCAGAATTGGTAAATGATATGGCAATATAGGTCAACCTATAAGTCATATTTAATCGCTAATTACGCGAGTCATTAATTTAATTATTTTCCATAAAGTGCTGAGTGTTAAGTATATAAAGTTGGAAAATAGCCAGAAAAAAAATAGATATTAATAATTGCCTAATTTATTGATAATGGTGTAAATAAAGTATCTCTGAGGTTGTAAATTGATGAATATAGCGGAAAATGTTTGGAATTGTTGCTAACTAGATTATTCCTTCATTTTCTAACACTCCGCACTCTTTTATATCGCATAGTTGATTCACGAAACAAGCAGAAAATAGACTTTTATTGTTCCTTCCTTTTGCTCGTTGCCTCTTTTTTATCTCTTTACAACGTCCCCAATTACAAAACAAACCACCACTCAGCACGAACCACATGCCCTCGTTTTACATTCGCGTAATTCTCATGTTTTTATTCACTGAATGGGAATCATTTGCATTTGAATGACGAACGATCAGAATGATAGATTTGGACTGTCCAGGTGCAGACACGAAAGATGTCTTTGGTTTAGCA
This sequence comes from Diploeciton nevermanni, assembly GCA_027575565.1. Lineage (NCBI taxonomy): Eukaryota > Metazoa > Arthropoda > Insecta > Coleoptera > Staphylinidae > Diploeciton > Diploeciton nevermanni. The sequence goes on along the minus strand of JAODIE010000002.1, from coordinate 2,948,174 downwards.
CGACGACGGCATTGGAAACAAAATATAAACAACGCCAAGTATCGCGGCTTTTGCTCCGGCAGCGTCATTCTTTATAAATTTCTTTATTTTATTTTTTAAAAAAGCACCTAGTGCCGGAAGCTTCGAAGTAAAGAAAACTGAATAAAAGAAAATTTAGACAATCACGCAAAGTAAAATGTTGTAGAATGTAAAGAAAGTAGAAAGAGTTGCAAAGAAAGCAATGAGAGAACGGGTTGTGTGGTAGGATTCGGGAAAATCAGAACTGTCCAAGGGAAATAGAGTTGAGTTAGAGTATGCTTAAAATTTGGGTCTCTTAGAACGTCATAACGTTAAAAAAATAATTCATTTGCTGTTTTTGTGTATTGAGCTTGGAATTCGAACTGCATATCCAGATTTAATGTAAATTTCTAAAACTTCCACTATACATCTTTCGTAGAGCAACTCACGACTACAATTCCTAGCTATAAAATTACCCGAATAGTATGTTTTGTACTTATCAAAATGCAATAGTACATTTCATACAGTATTTCAATTGGAGCAAAAATGTAATTCAAGTTTGACTCGCCGAGCTTAGCAGCAGACGTGACGTCACGTTAACCATAATGGCCTACTTATATGCATTCTTATGAATCGTTGTCATGGCGACAGCATTTATCAATTTGAATTTAAATACTTTTTAATTTCATAAAACAAATTAAAATATTTGTATTTTGTATACTAAGTATTTAGTATAAATAGTTAAAAATAAATATAAATAAAAAAATACATAAATTGTGTTTTACTTAGTGTAAAAGATTGTGCATAGATATCTTCATAAAATGTAGTTTATCAACTTATCCTTTTTTTTTTCTTTAAATCCGATCTTGAATGCTAGCTTTTTGAACCAAGACATTTTTACATTTACATTTTTCCCTTGGTTCATTTCCCCATTTCGTTCAGTTTGCACTTTTCTGCATCTTATTTTTATATGATTTGTGCTAGAATGAGTTCATCGTCTTGTAAATAATTGCAGTAGTATTTCATTTTGTTGTTGTCGCAAATATGAGTACAAATCGAGTTTCAATGTTTCGACTAAAAAAATTCTACTTCAAAAACTAAATGCGTCAAGAAAATTAGAATATTAGTGTTGTATTTAGCAATTCATTCTTAATCGAGTGAACATACTTTCATTTCATTCTAAATGTATATTTGTTCGGAATATGCGTTTATATCAGCATCTGCAATTTTTCTTATAACTTTGGAACTATTAGAAATAAACAAATCTATTCACAAATTGTTATTAAAGACCGTTAAATGATCTAACAATAATTATGGAAGTTATATTAAATTGCAACAAAATACTAAAATCAAAATTAAAAAAATAGACAATTCGAAAATTTAGAAAAACCCGTATTCTTAGAAAATTATGATTGATCGAATGGCATTATGATCGGAAATTTGCTGTTCCAAATGTGATTAGCCTATATTGAGACTTGATTCAAGAAAAGGAACAATGCCCTTGTCAACATAAAAGCGCATAATTAATTACCTGCAAATATAAACTGTATTAGTTTGTCAGTAGTTTGCAAATACAAAATCTAAAAAAATAAAACACTAATAACACAAATAAACAATATCATTACGAATAAGCGGTAGCATTTCTGTTGTGTTTATTGATACATTTTAAACTTGTAAGAAACCTGAGAGAATCACACGTGAAGAATACAAAAATTGCAAAGAAAAATGTGCACGGATCAACATTTATTAGAGTCATTTTTCGTTACAAGTGAGAGGATGTATTATATGATATTTTCTCAGCAGGATTTAAAGCTTTAGCTTGAGGTTTAGGAAAACCTCAAATATATGCTTCACTGTGACTGCTACAGTCAGATGTAACATCAACATTTGGCCTGCTTTTTTATTTAAATTAAATACTTATTACTTATACATGTCCTAATGCCACAATTTCATTTTTAAAGAGAGCTCTAGCTCTAGCATTTTCTTTATTGTACTACTTTTAGTACAAAATAAGTATCTAATGACTGCATTCAGTGCACTGCATCTTCCACTTCCTGGTGGTTTGAGAGTGCTTTAACGTAGTGATGTTTACGACATGGTCGTTTACAATAAAAGTTCCCCGGATGCGTTTTCTCGGTTTGAGGTTGAGAAGGAAAATAATCCGCAAAATTAATATAACGACGATCGTGGTCTTTGTTGTGGTGCTTATGGTTACAAGGGCGTTGGTTTTATGACACACGAAAGAAAGGGTGAATTGACAATTTAGAAAATGCCACAAAAAGAAGAATTCAAAAGACCGAAAATTAAAATATTCTCCAAATTTTATTTAAAAAAATTAGAATAAATAAAAAAACAGGTTAAATAGTATTACAAACGTACTTAGATTTGAAAAAAAAAATGCTTAAATAATGCATTTCGTGCAGAGTTGGTTGCTCACTTAGTAAAGCTCAAACATCTAACTTGGATTATTTCCATTTCTCTCTTTTTTTGGTCTCGTTAACTTATACTCATTCTTGATAAACATTTATTAAGATAATAATTTCACAAATTGCACACACATCAGAGGCAGTACAAATAAAAATACTAAATTAAATCGAAGCTTGAGACACATGATGAGTGAAAGGAGGAAAGCTTCTATAAGAAAGATATCTTGTAATAAAATAGAAATAAAGATATCTTAATGTTTTTTTTAAGATATACTAGAGTTACAATCAAAACACGTTCTTGTTTTGTATGAGGGGAATCTTGGAGCGATTGTTTGGTACATTAGTAGGGCGTTGGGAGAGCATCGTAACGCTTAGATTATCATCTGTACGTTGTTTTGAGATGTTGTGAAATATTCAAGATGCAAGAGGTGTGTTATGCTTAGAATATTATAAATAATAATAGTGTGTATAATGTGTATAAAAGCTTACATTGAATAACATGTTCTATTTTCTTTCTTCCACATAAGTTGACTTAATCACTAAATAGGTAGCAGCAACTGTTGTTGTCAGTTTTTGTATAAAGCGATTAATCTCTGGATTAATATTCATTCTAGAAAAGTTTAGGCCAAGTTTACGCCAACTCTGCACGACGCGAATTATGCGCACGCTGTTCGGCAGCCGCTGTACGGTGGTAGCGGGCCGAAAGCGCGTGTACGACTGGCGTCGCGACGCCAGGACTTGCCTTCATATACTCTCCACAAAGCTGCCTCTCTTAGACAAGTACAGGGCGACAGGCGTCACAAATTATATACGTGATGTGATAAAATGCAGAAGTATGAAATAACTTTAGGTCCATACTTATTAAAATTCAACAAAATTTTAACAAAATGTATAAAAAAACGTTTTCACAAACAATTTTTTATTTAAATGCATAAAAAAATATATAAGAAACAAAAATTTCTTATTATATTTTTTCGCGCATTTAAATAAAAAATTGTTTTTAATTTATATTCTTTGTCATCAAAAATTCAAAATTGAAGCAACGATGTTTTTTAATACCCATATTGTAAGAATTACATCAAAATTAATAAGTACTTGGAAATTCCGCCGTATTGGATTTTCAAAAACAAGACGTATTTAAGTGTACATTGTCCTCTAAAGTATGAACAAAATTTCAGTTGCAAATTGACTTACAAGATTCCACTCGCACATCAATACACACATTGTGAGTTAAATAAAAAAAATTTAAAACAAAGTAGTTGATGATTTAGAAGGATAATATTTGTTGTTATTAATTTGCATTTATTTGATTTAGAACAAGTATAGTAGTAGTTTGTTTAGTGTAGTTTGGTCTGTTATTATTTCGTTTAGAAGTTTTCTTATTTACATACAATAATCGCTCGTCGCATTACAATAATAACGATGCGTCGACGTCCTAGAATATAATAATAGCGAAACAGGACCACATGAGCAACCTACGCCAGCAGGATGAAAATGGTTGAAATGCGCTTGCAGTGATCATCAGCAGCGTTCAAAGCTGAACAAGTTACAAACAAATAGCAAACAAATGAGTATAAGTAACAAGGAATGGAGTAGAATGCGTATGAACAGGAAGTGAAGATAGAGAAACGTAATCAAAGATGACTTTGCTACATAGAGTAGAGAAGTTGCAATAGAGGGAAAGCAATGCGAAAATTATGAACTGTAGGAAATGATTGCAATTACAGAAGAATATATATATATATAATGTAGAGGAAGTAAGGATGTTGTGAATAAAAAAGTAAGAGAAATCAGAAAAATACTAATATGACATAACAAGGCAAACAACAAGAAATACAACGCATTTGTTATTAATTTAATTTTAACAATAGTATTTAAATTTTTGTTATTTTTGTTTCCACCTGAATGTCTTTTTTTTTTCTTTCAATTTACATAGCCCGCTCACTTACTCAGTTGCTAAGTCGTTTGACTATTGCAGTGACGACAAGGTGCATATTATAATGGCACGGGTTCAAATTCTGCTAGGGATTTATTTAATATAATATATATTCTAGCTGAATTCGCTCCCAACAACTGCTAATAACTCTGATCCTTGATGCAGTATAATGAAATGGAGGCCAAGAACGGTGTTGGTACTCAGCATAGTTGCTGTATGCTTTAAAATGAACAATAACAATTTAGCTACTAAACTTCACAGTTGAAACTTATCAAATTTAAATATATTCTGTCTTGATATAATAAGTTATCACTTGTTTCCAACTCGCATTTTCACAGAATCTTCCCATCAGAAGAGAACGAATTCCAATTTCCCCCATCAGCTGAGATAAAACCTATTTCCACTCATGCGGTTCGTTTCGTTGATTGTCTCTGCATTGTTCTACCACAATACATGAATCTCCACACATCCCTTCATGTAACCTTCACCTCGTACAAACCAATTTCAACGCTAATCTGCAATTTGCCAATATCAATACCAATGTAGACTAAGTGTTTTTTTAAGAGGCTGTCTTAGGAGATGAATATTTACTATATTATTTAATAAAACACATAGAGATGTACAATAAATTCAATTATTTGCTTTACTATTTATAAAATTTGAAAAGAAAATACGCTTTTATATTAATGGTGCAAGCAAGTTCATGTAAAGATAGGTAGAAAACTATACTAGTAAGAAGTAAAAAAAAACATCTAAATATTTATACAGAAGTGAATTGCAATGTTGAAAGTTAATAGCAAGAATTTTGGAAATGTCAAGCTTGCATTTTAAGCTTATGTCATAGTTAATTTCCACTTCAATTTCAAAACAATAATAGCTGCTTCTTAACTAACTTGTTTGAGCAGAAAACGAAAATAATATATGGTTGCAATTAACGACAAAAGAGAGAAAAATTGACCTGAGGTTATTTCCATGAATTAAGACGCTTTTCATGCCTCACCTTGAGGTGTTCCTTATTTCCTCACTAAAATGTTTACCTTGTCGTCCTTGTTAAAATTCATGTGTATTTACTCTGTTTACAATTAAACTCCATTCTTTGAATCTTTCTTTCTAGTCTACTTTTACTCGAAGAATATCTATTCAAACAACCTTTCTAATTAATGTGCATTACCTACACACATATATTTTTATTGTTCAAAGTAACCTTGAAATGTTCGCTTTTGATAAAAACCTCGTTTTCTTTCGTTCACTTTCACGCATTTTTCTTTCATCAATATCAAGAGCTTTAGGGAGCACATATTGCGTCATCTTTTCTCTATTAGCTTTAGGCATATTTTTCAAACGTACGTGTCGAATTCTTTCTGTATATGTTAAACATTTTAGGAAGTTGGTCGTTGATTGCTTTATTATGCCATGTTCGTCATGTATTTCAATTTCAAAGTGTTTATGCAGACATAAAAGTTTAAGACTTTTGGGTTGATAATTTGTATGTTAATAAGAAAGATTCTCTGGAAAGAAGAATATTTATTTGATGATGAAATAGTAGAATATGGAAATTTTTTCTTGGCACACTAGATATTTTTCAGATAATTTTTCAGAACAAATAAAAAGCATTTAATCAAATATTACTAATATTTGTTTGGAATGTTTTTCTTTTTCTGTTTAGAAAATAAATCAAACAAGAAATTTAATAAATAATTTTGAAGGCGGTTAAAAACCGACTAATCGATTATTTTAATAAGAAACGTTTGTCGTTGTTTTTTCTTTATTATTTTCGATACAAGGCACATATTTCGGGGTAAACATATGTGAGAAAAATGCGTAGTATGTGTAGGAAACAAGAAAAGTTGTAACAAGTTGTAAAAGTTGCTAATATTTATTGCATGGCACAAATCACTGCCCAAAGAGAGCTAAATTTGCACAGTGGACATGTTACAGCATTCTGGTGAACAATAAATTATTTAGGGTTGTTCATGGACAAACAGAATGTGAATTAATAAATAAATCATGAAGTCAAATATGCTGCCTGTTAAATCGGTTGTCTGTACAGGAAAAAACTAATTCAATTGCCTAACTTAATTGAACAACACTAAATTAATTTTTTAGTTAAAAAAACTACTTATTTTATGTAGGTATATTAATATTAGTGGCTTTAAAATAATTTACAATTTTAGGATGAATAAGTCTTAATTTTTAAAAATACAACAAGATATTCTATGTAATGTTAGTAGTTTGTTTATAATTTAGAGTATTTGACTATGCGATGTTTATATTACAATTAATTATTTAGATCCGTTAGACAAGCTGACTAAATCAATCAACAAATTATGTAGTTAAATAAATGGGGTAAATGATATATAGAAAGAAATTAATTGAATTGAGTTTTTTATTTTTAGTATATTGCAATATTGGTTTATATTAAAACAAAAACTAAATGAAGAATGTGTTTCTCGGAAGTTATTTATGAATAAATAAATTGCATTCTGCATAAATAAATCCCAGTGGGGATAATTGCCGTCTCCGCATGCATAGAATAAGAGTAAGATTTAAGTAACCGCTCCTTGCGGAGAGACATGAGATTAGGACAATAAATCAAGCGGAATGGAGATCAATTGCCATTAAAAGCTGCAACGACTCCTGCAAACTCTATTCGCGCAATTCGCAGCACTTGCATGCCCATCCAGGAGTATCGTGCACACTCGACGGCTTCCTTGCAGGAGCTCGCGATTATTTAGCTCGCTGTAATGCATCGCAACTATTGAAACTGACCGTAAATTTCGAAATCCTCTGCGTATTTCAATAAGTAATGTGTTTTTTAAATATACTATATGTCTTGCTGCTCTAGTGCAAAATTAACGTATCATTAATCAAGAGACAATTAGTTCTCTTCTATTTATTAAAGACAGAAAACATGCTTCTTTCATATATTTTATAAAATTGAAAATGAATGGAATGTAAGAACACTGGACAGAAAAGCGTAAGCAAGTTGTATATTGGAAGAAATGAATGAAGGTAATATTAATCTTCATGCTTCTTGATTGTTTCAACATTGGGAGAATGTGCATTGCGCATAAAATTGCTCAATTGTACTTTGTGTGAATTGATATATTGCATCATTAGTTTTCAGGCGAAACAAAGGACCATATATTGGTGTAAAGAAATTGCAAGAGACTGATAAGATGGCTGCTTTACATGCTAATTTTATTTAACACTTTTGATACTAAAATTTACTCATAACATAAGCAATATCATAAGAATGTCAAACTGTACAATACTAATTCATTTAATATATCAAGATCATAAGCATTAGGGATACTTATCAATTTGTTTTATTTTTCAAATTATTTCTGCTATTTTTTGAAGTATTTACAACTTCTGTAGAAATTCTAGTAAACTTCTCTTACGTCCCAATATGATTTTCCACATTGTTTTAAGTGCTTTTCACTTGCTTGAGCTGCTTGCTGGCAGATGTCGCTAGCAGCTGCATTCCTGCTGCCGGACGCTTTTCCGGCGCGCGCACATCAGGCCCCCGCAGCAGGCATGAGCACTTATTTAACCCGGGTGCGCGGCGGTTAGTGAGTGACATGATATCACGGGCACCGCAACGCGCTACACCGAATTCGTGCGGAGAGACATGTATCACCATGAATTCAACAGCAGCAAAACTTCTATTTGCGGTAAGCGCTAATCAATATCTTATATGCACATCATAACTATATACAGTGAGTAGACCCTGGGGCAAGTATGCAGAACTAGAGGAATTCACTGATAAACAGGGTACTTACTTTATTGGGTGCAGTTTACATTAACAATTGATACAATTAGTATAGTTTCTTTCAAATTACTACTAGATGTAATTAATAGTGCTGATAAATTAAACAGTTTTATTATTTTTAAGAAGTAGGGTTATAATTCGTAGACTGAAATGTGTTATCGATTTGGTACGAAAGTTCGTTGCACATTTTCTCGTTTAACGTGGAGGCGCGCGCAAAGGTCTGTAGTAAGTCTAAGTGTAAATAAATGCGATGGTTGGATGTATGCGAGTTTTGCCGCCGTTTTTCACCACCCCCGGCGTGGCGGCGCGTGGTTAGCAGCAACGCCCCGCTGCACCGACCATCGCGCATAAAATCTGGGATTAATGTTTATTGTGGCAGAAAAAAATTGAGTTTCTAGCATCTTCTACTAGAATTGTCAATAAATTTCTTATGTCTAATATTACGTCATCATAAACATTACACCGTGTGTGTTTGGCTTGCTGCTCGCAGTGTTTATTTGTTATGGTGGGTCAGATTACATTAAGTCATTGGCTTCAATGAATTTGAAGTTTGTAGTGAGGAAACGGTGGATTTATTTTTATTAGGAGGCGTTCGGAAATGAAGAAAATAATGAAAAAGTCTAAATCTATTGTTTCATTAAGCGATTATTTTAGCCCTATATTAGTTGAATGCATTTATTTCTGTCATGCTATGTTAAGTATTTCTACGCAAAAATAACAATATCTAATTTGAACACCTTTTAGAGAACGCTATGCCTTGCATAAAGCATGTTCCAACATGTTTGACATTATTCTTATAAAATATTTGGCAATTTGCCATCTAAAATTATGTGACTATTAATATATTAGTAGTTTGTAGATTTGCGTATTAAAACAAGAAAGTAGGAAATTTCGAATCCACTGAAAATATGCTAGATATTGCAGTGTATTTTTAGGCAAAGTTGTAATTTTGTCTCAAATTATTACGCCTGTATTAATGAAATTGATATTAATGCACCCTTAAAATATGCAGTACCATGTCTAAAACGTGTGCGAACATGTTTGTGCCAGATTCTGCGAGCATCTCGCAATTCGATTTCTTCCTCACGTTAGATGCCAAAGCAATAATTATTTCCAGCTGCAACCTTTTTTTTTTAAATTTGCATCTATTAAAGATGTTATTTGTTACGCACAGCAAACTGGGACCAAAACTTCCTACCCATTTCTTTTGTAGTCTGCTTGCTTGGTGGTTGACATTTTTTGGAATTTCTCCAAAACGTGCAAACAGTTCGCTCTTGAAATTTATTAAGTCGTAAACAAACGTAAAGCAACACTAAGCGCGCTAAGCTAAGTGGTACTTCGCTTGAAATTGAGAGCTTTATTGCGTTGCAGATTTTCTACACATTTCATGTGATTTTGAATTGCGCAGCACCTGTTACTAAATACATAGCTAATGAACTTGTAGTCACAGTATACAACAAATGAATCTAAACATTATTATGCACACAGCTTGTTTTAAGCCCTTGTTGTAATAGTTGCGCAATAGTTTAATGGAACCATCGATCTGTAAAAGTACGGGCTCTTAGTGTTTATGCACTTTCTTGTTATAATAACTTCATGTCGATGGCTCTATGTGCATGAGTCAATTAGTATTAATAGATTGGTGGAAAGGATAATAAAATAATCGATATGACTAGTTAGACTGAGACATTAATTAGTAATAATATTGTTGACAGTGTTATTATTCTTCATTTGTTTTGATTTTTTTCTGGAGCAAAAAATAACTACTGCGGGATTTAATAGTAAACTGAATTTTACAGATAAGAAATCCTATAAGCAATTGCAGATATCTGATAAATTCAATCATTTCTGCGAATTTAAAGAACAGTTGCGTATCAAAAGCAATAAAATTCTAGAGTTTATTGTGCAATTTATACACAACATAACTCATTGTTCATTAATTTTTTATGGCGATTTAAATAATATGGTTTGAAATGACGTCAATAAACAACCAATCATGTTTCTTAGTTTCAAGGAGTATTAAAGATTAGCAATTAGCATAATCCTGCAATAATATATTTTTAAATTTCCCTGTGTTCATTTTACACTAGTTAAACTAGTTAAATCAACATCAAAGTATTGTATTGCTGTATGAATCATCATTACATTTCTTGTTAAGTTATTATACTTATTGTACTAAACTAATCACATGTCATATACCATAAATAATTGTCAAGTAGCAATGATGCCGACGTGACAAATGTGATGTGATCTATGTTTCTCACTAAAATTAAATATTTAGCCACAGTGTTATAATCAATATTGTCTCGCCTGTGAATTATTGGAATTGATGTAACACCTTGAAACAACTCTCAGATTCTACTTCATTAAAAAATTATGAATAGGAATGCTAAAATTAGTAACTTAGTTTTCATTATGTTAGAAGATTTTAAATGGATTGTGAATAATCTGGAAGCAAGCCTGAACTTATTTGAGTATAATTCATCATGACTGAGTTATTAGTCGCCACATTAGAATACATACATGAAATCTACACCTTGTTATTACCATCGCGTTCACACTCTAAGGAAGTGGATATTATCATGTTTCATTTCCATATTTATACTTGCCACCTAACCTAACCTAACTCAACAAAACAACAAGATAAAATCTTGTCCTTAAATGCGCATTTATATGCCATTTGCTTGCAGTTTAATATCATCCGCAAAGAAATAAATTTCCATGCAATAATTGTATTGAGTCAGCAGATGTTGCCCCCTTAACCATGACCAAATGCAGAAGCTCTCGAGAGCAGATCGAGCGACCCTCCCTTTTTAGCTAATGTCATTTCTGCGTCCTTCGCATATCGATCGGTGGCACTGGCTGACGCTGCACATGCCCCCAGCGAGCAAATTCGTGCGGGGGCGACAGTGCCTCTTGCTCACCCTAGGCCAAAATGACGCAATTGTTTTAAACTTGAACTTGTCGAATATGTAAAGCGTGTAGAGAGTATAAAATAAACAAAAGTTGCTGAAATCTAGAGAAGGATAATCATAAAGATGTTTGGGAGTGACTAAAATTATTATTTTGAGTTAACGACGTAGTAAAATGTTAATATTCTTAACGTTATTATTAATGTCGAGATAAAACATTAGAAAACGTACTGAATGGTTATAATTAAAGCTTAAATTGTGAAAACAAGTGCCTGACCTTTTCTCTCAAACTTAATTTCTGAAACATGAAAATTAACTGCTTGAAAGTAACCCATTTGCGCCTCATTGCAATGCGTCTCTACCCTCAGGCAATTTTGTTTTATCTTCTCGCCCCGGCAGCCATTTCATTGCATGCCTGTGCTACACAATGTACTCCATTTTGTCCGAATGTACCCTTTGCGTACATGTGGTTGTGTGTGAGTGTGTGTGTCATGTGACCTTGACTCTCGTCTCGTTTCAGGGCACGAAGCTTTGGTCGACACCACAACGCCGCCACCACCAACCGCCAACTCTATCATCTACCCACGCCCATCCACATTGTATCTCTCACCAATATCACACTTTACATTCACATCATAAGTTGCAAGTAAGCTATTATTGAATTTGATGGTTATATTCAGGGCTTAGTTGGTGTTGACATGGATTTGAATATTTTTTGTGGGGATTTTATACCTCTTATTGCATGTAACCGGAAGCGAGTAATAAAATGTGTTGAAAAATTACATTTTCTAGTTCAATGTGGGAATTTGAAGCATACAAGTACTAGTAAATCAGCGTGAATAGAGGGACAGGAAAGCAATTTAATCGTACAATACAATCATACATGTACAAGGCGAGTCCCAAATAAAAATTGTGTAGAAGTTTTCGAAAGTGCTAAGTTAGCGGTTCTTTCAGACGGAGGGTGGAAATTAAGAGGAATTTGATAGTTTGTTATGTCGCATTTCAATTGATATTATTCTTGTTAGCGAATACAAGTCCATGTTTTAGATGTTGTGTAATGGGTTATTAGAATGCTCGCCCAGTTCTAGGTTCCGTTTTGCCGTTCTTCATGCAAAAGTGGTTTATTTAATGGGAAACATGTGGAGATAAGTTTTACCCTCTTTTCTTGTCTTGATCAGTTCAGAAATTGTGTGTAAGGATTGTAACCCAAGAGATAGAGAAAATAGTAGATGTTTTTTTTTTCGAATAAATTTATTTCCTATATACGAAGTACAAGTTTATGTTCCTAAAAAGTTCTACATAAATATTGATCTTACTCAATTTTTCGTCTCAATTTTAATTCTTTATAGCTACCTTTTTGTCACAAATACCAATACGATATATCAATATGCAAAAAACGAGTACCTGTATAGATTTAATTATTTGTTATTGAGGAAAATATCAATTGAACTACAGGACTAGTTTCAGACTAGTAGGCTAAATCATTATTCACCTTGTACAAATGAGAAACAATAAGGGTGACAATTTGTTAATTCTCTTCAATACACACCAAAAAAAAAACTGTAAACAAAATTATATTTATCGAATTCTCTAAAATCTTAAACTAACCTAAAATCAATGTTTCAAGTGGTTTTGTACACATCATCCACTCAATCGGAATGAATATGTGAAATCGAAAGTGATAAAAAACCATACTAACTTCAGTATACTTTCACTGCCGAGTAGAAAGGTTCACATATGAGTTGTTAACCCATGGTCGTTAGTTTATAAATAGAAATTGTGATGAAACAATGGTCATTACGATAATTACGTTATTTGTGAGTTACCAGAAATACATAATTTATCTGGTTAAAAAAATATGATGTAACGCCATTAGTCGTAATAAATCATACTCGCACTTGAATTATTGACTGTTTTTTGATGATAGTGATGATACTTTGAAAAACAACTCAAGAAGTTTCAATGAAAGTTGATGGGGATGATGTAGCACCATCTATCGTGTTTAATTTTAACTCTTTTTTTTAAACGGCAATTTGTTTTTATTAAGATTTTGGACTTTTCAAGCTTAAATTATAAGACATTCCTGGTTATCTTTAATTTTCAGTTTTTATGTAATTTCTGTGTATATATTTTAATGCTTTTTTTCAAACTTGAAAGAAAATTGTAGTACAATCATCTGCATAAATCTATTCGAGTCTAACATTCACATTACTCGAATCAAATTGTAATTTAGACACTTGTTAAACATTTAAGTGCGTTGTGAATTCGACAATCACAATCTACCCAGTGTTGCCAATTTCCATCGCACTAAAATCCTTCAGTTTCTATTATACCCCTATCATTTAAATTCCAAGCCAATTATTTGTGCTGCTCGGTGTACTACTTTTGAAGAAATGTCAACTTCGTCGCATTAATTGGCGAGGACGACGCGGCGGCGGCAGCATCGAGTTGAACTTGCCTCTTCGCACATTGCCGCGGCGATTCGTCATGATTGAAGCTAATCATTTTCGTAGTACGCGTGATTTATTTCATTGCAGATGAAACCATTAGCCAAGCAGCAAGCAGTCAAAGCCCAATTGTTTTGAAATGTGTGACATTGGCATTGCCAAGACAAAGTTTTATAATTATAAAGTTAAAATAGTCGACTGCTTAAAATTCATTGACTTTCAATTTATTTTCACCAATGTCAACATCATATTGCATTTGCTTTTTCCAACTTTTCCGCTTGCGTCTATTTTCCACATCACGAGATATGGCGTGGCCAGTCATGTGAAGCAAATGAAACGGAATAACGCATCGCGTAAATCAATCCGAATTACAACTGCATTGACGTCAAGTGTGGCTAAAAGCAATAGCATTTTGTTTCTTCCTTAGAAATTAAATCTAATAATGTAATTTTATTCAACAAATTTATAAGTCTGATGGAAAATTGGCATCTTTTTTTTTTTTTTATAGAAACTAATGTTCTGAAGCAATAAAGTCTAGTAATAAGTTTTCCTGATAAAAATTAATGTTTTATGTAAAGTGTTTCAAATATTAAAAGCGTTCGTGCATAGAAGATGGATGAAGCATTCAACATTGAATATTTTATTATTCCGTAAATCACTCAGAATTTAAATTAACTCACGTTTAAATTAACAGTCTTGAAATAACATAGAAATGATTAAATTTCTATTAAAAATCAATCGTAAAACTGTTTTTTTTTTGTTGTGTAAGTTGTAAATATCAATCATGATTTTCTATAAACATAATTTCCAATTGATATATAAATAATAATGCCTTTTATTTATATATCAATTGGAAATTATGTTTATAAAAAATCATGATTGATATTGTCATCTGTTATATTGTTGAAGTATTTATTTATGACTTTACGTAGATTTTTATGAACGTAATAACAAGAATCTTCATAAAACAAATATCAATTATGTTTAAGTTGTATAGTTGGTTGCCTATTTTAGTAAATGTGCAAAACTCATTGCAACTCAGTTGATTTTGATAGATTTTCAAACAATTAAATTGTATTTTGACAGGACGGATTCACTCTAATCAACTGGATTTGCAAATCTACTCTTATCTAATTTTGATTAGATCCGAATTCACACTAGATGTAGTCTTGCAAGAATAAAACGTGTATCAAATAATTGAAAATTTATTTTTAGGTATTTAAACTAATAATTGGGCCCATATTTTTAAATCTATTGTTAAACTGATAGTTGTATCGTATAGTTGTACTATTCAATTCTGACACATCGAATATTCTCGAGCAAGGAGTATATTGCACAGTTCTACTCACATTTCGATTAATTGAAGCCATAAACTACACACTTGGCGACGTCACGTCGCTGTCGAATTTATAACTTTGAGGTTTTATTTCTTTTTAATTTCTCAGACGATCGAAAAAACTACGCAGGATATTCTGATCTTCTAAAATAAGACGATTATTCATGGCACATGATTTTAATTGAAATACTCTTGAAGGCAACTATTAAGTTTTGTTGATTTCTAAATGTAATTTTTAAGTGGCTGCTTAAAGTAAGATTATCTTATGTTTAGTACATCGCGTGCTTGTAACTTGGTAACTTATTATTTCACTACCATGGTGGAGGTAGATGGGGGTTTGAGTACTGCTGGAAATGTCGGGCGCACATTACGAAAATAACTCGCACAACAATTGTATGCATGCACGTTTGCAAATGGATTTTTTGCCAAGCTTTTTTTCACGCCTCGTGCATAAACATCATCGTAACTTTTGGGATACGTGGCAGTGTCGCGCCACTGCTGCATTATTTATCCTTAGGTTATAATTATTAATAATACAATAAACGAAAATAAAACGTGAGGTAACTGAATTTCAGGAGAACGCATTTGATTGCGGCGCATTTTGTGTGATATGAACTAAATACTTTATCTTAGCTAACGGCCGAGAACAATGTCGAAACAATATGCAAATTTGAATTGGAGACAAGAATCAATGTTGCAGAATTGATTTTCTTGATAGGAAATTAGAAAATTATTGCCGCGATTTATTTTGCCAAGAATGCTGAAGTTGAGGTTGTTCAATGACTTGGTTACATTTTGGATCAAGATAAAAAAATTGAGGATCAAAGAAAGTAAGGTTATGTTAAACAGATAAGGAGGGATGTATATTTTATCAGATATTTACGAAAATTATTTTGGAAAGTTAATGCTTGTCTTCTGAATTATAATAATATTAATAGGATAGCTACAATGGGATAAACAGTAGAAAACTATAATTAATAGTGCAACAACATAAAACAACTTCTGCATTTTTTGATAGATTTGAAACTAGTAAAAGTATTAATTTGCTCAATAAATTAAAATAAATAATAATTAAATTTTCAAATTGAGTGAATTAAGAAAGGAATTTTTGTACTAACTTTCTGTCATGTGTTTCTATTTTAGTTTACTTTTTAAGAATCTGAGCACTAAATGACATAAGAATAAGCTGTAAATTAGAACAAAAAACTACCTCAAAGCCAACTAAAATAAAACTACAGCAATACTCCAAAGTTGTGCTAGAAGTTTGGATAGTTCTCTAGGATGAATTTTATATTTATATATGAATTTTAACATTTCATAGTGTGATAAAAACAACTCATATTTCATTCAGGTTTTAATTGAATAACCTTAGACTTGAAAAGAGAAAAAAAAAAGAAACTAAAAAAAAACAGTATAAACATTAATATCAGTTTTATGCTTTAATCGTGTCAGATTTGCGCGGATTTAATTACTTTCTCTACCTTGGAAATTTATTTCTTCTATCCAAGCTTTTTATATACATGGGTACAAGCTGAATTGTTTAATGTAAATATTTTTTCCCGCGAGTGAAAACATGAAATAAGGAAAATTTAAAAATAATTTCAAAGCTGTTTTATTGTTGCCGACATTGGTTGAGACTAATGTGTTCCACATGTTGACAAGAAAGAAGAAAGAAGAGTAATGTTATAACGAATTACAATTTGTATGCGACTGAAACACATATAAATAGCCAAAGTTTAGCATTATTACGTTATTTATATGTTTATTGTGCGTTGAGAAACAGTTTCGGGATCACTGGGATAATTCTAAACTAGTTCAAAGAGAAAAACACCATAAAGCACTCCGAACACTGCACTTTTATTTCGCAATAAAGCAAATAATAAAATTACATAAGATAGTAACAGTGGCGTATATTTTAGGATGTCTTGTTAATCTTGTAACCCACATACGTCAATCTTAGTTCGATCTTTTGCACCTTTCCTAAGTTGATGCAGAAACATGAAAATGCAAATTAGACGTAAAGCAATTTGGTGGGGACTTTGCTGGTGTCGTGACTCGTGAGCTTTTCGCAGACATGCTGGTCAATTTACACACATTTACACGTCGCCAACATGACCATGTCTGCTGAGACATATTTAGAATGTTTGTAAGATGAAACGAGGCTCAGTATCGCACCGCGTTTGGCCGGGACAGCAGGGCATAGCAAGATCAATAAATTGCAATTATCCGACGGAGTTGTTCTTTTATTTTCCAAGTAGAAAGATTTATCAAGGCCCACTTAAGAGAGAGGGTGCTTTTCTAACGGTGGATGATGTTATTAGACAAAATCAACTCACTCTTGGATTGTTCACGCGCACATGAATCAGCTGTCAAACAAGCTTTTCAAGGTAATACCCAAATAAGAAAAAAGATTTTTACGCTTCAACACAAATCTTGTTTTTGATTTGTGTTTGAGTTATCAACTAACCTATGATTATTGAAGAAGCTGTTAGGAAAAACTGTTCCAATCAGACACTTCAAGGAAAGGTCCTAGGCGTATTTATTGCACTCACATGTGGCGGCGGCCGCCGGCAAATCGGCGTAAAAATAAACTACGCCGACGTCGGCGTTCACGAGACCGCACCAAATTTAAGAATAAGTTGTTGCTCTTCACTCCTCACAAATTTGCACCTATCGGTCAAGATCGCCGCTTGGGCATTGGGTAAATTTAACTGGCGGATTACCCTAGAGTGTGACTAGTACATACTGTTACACGCATTTCATAAACTAACTCATGTTGTTGCTTTGCATCGGTTGCAAGCTGCAAATGTTAATTGCACAGGTTGCACAAAGCAATATTGTGCTTGCAGCTGCTCCAGTGTGCGTTAATGGAAATAGGCTCAAATTGCACGCGTAAATCGATTGTAGTTTGCGAGCTAACTCGATTTTTATTTGATACGAACTCACTGGGTGATTTAATGCAATTGCAAGATGGCTGATACAGTGAAATTGGAGCTTTGATAGACCAATATTGGTGCGGATTTTAAATAATGCAGTGACATTTTATTGGCAATTACTAAATATTACCTTGGGCATGTTCTGTTGCTGATAATTTTAATTAGGTATTGTTTAAACAAGGTTAGTACCAAAAGGAATGCAAATTATTAGGTGCCTTGTTTCATAAACCTACATTCTGCAATGCCACATTTATATTTCACTATGATAAGAAGTGTACAACGCGTAAATGGAATAACAAAAATAATAAATCACATTCATGAAGTGGAATCATTTGCCAAAAGCATTTTAATCTTAGGTGTCTAAATTTGAATAGTGTCTTCAAACACTGTTCTTACTCATGCATTTTCTCATTGCAGGCAACAATAATGCGTCCCCAAAGGATGGGCTTCAGTGGCGCGGGCGTAATGGCGGCCACTGCGGCAGCGGAGAGTGTGGGAATGGCATCAACGGCGGCATCGCTAATGGTGGGCACGCCGCCGAGAACGGTGGCGGCGGCCAGGAGAACGGTAACACCGGACAGATTGCAGACAAGCTGGAGGGACCGGACCCAATTGAGAACGACACTATTCACCTCAAGAGACGGGTGGGACTCATCAGTGGGGTGGCTCTAATTGTTGGCACTATGATAGGTAATTGATGATGCTTTACTGGTACAAATTTACGTGTATCAATCATAGTATTAATATTTTCTTTCTTCTTTTGAACCCTAACAAATATTCTTCACTGATCATTATCCAAGCTCTCTACTTCATCATCTCTTATCTTGTTCTACAAAATAGATCAAGTTTCCACGGCGATAAAAACCCGATTTTTTCCTTTATTACGATCTCCATCTTCACTTGTTCAAGTGACGGATTGAATTGCTTAAATTGCTCTAGTATACTAAAGCTTGTTCTTTATTTTATTCAATGCGGCTTAGTATAAATTCTCGGCATTTGCTTACCCACTTGAAACCGCCATAATCGTTGCTCTCGAAATGAAATGAAATTATTCAAAGTATAAAAGGCTCAAAGCCGCTTGTAAATGTATTCTTTGCCGTTTACAGTGAGAAATGCAATCTCAACAAGTGCTAAAGCTTTGATGGGTTACAATCATAAAATTTTAAGACCCAAGATTTTTTATTTGAATTTATTACCAAGAAATGCTGACATTGTCTTGACGAACACTAAATATTTAAAGTTTGTGTTCTTGTTGTTTGGCTCAAGGATCTGGAATTTTCGTCTCTCCATCGGGTCTGTTGCAAAGGACTGGTTCGATTGGAATGAGCTTCGTCGTATGGATGGCCTGCGGTGTGCTATCTTTACTAGGTAAACAACTTTTTCTCCATCATTATCTCTAGCCCATTTATCGAACGTGATGTTTGTAGGAGCGTTGGCTTACGCCGAATTGGGCACGATGAATACGTCGTCCGGTGCTGAATATGCGTACTTTATGGACGCATTTGGTGCTCCACCGGCGTTCCTCTTCTCGTGGGCAAGTACCCTAGTGCTAAAACCGTCGCAGATGGCCATCATCTGTCTTGGGTTTGGCAAGTACGCCGTCGAGGCATTCGTCACCGAGTGCGAACCTCCAGAGATTGTCGTTAAGATGGTGGCTGTGCTCGCTATTGGTAACTGGAACATATTTACATCAATGATGACATTTGACAAAGCGGGTTTCTTTATGTTTCAGTTGTGATTTTGTACATTAACTGCTACAGCGTGAACTTGGCAACTAGCGTGCAGAATGTGTTTACCGCTGCAAAGCTGGTGGCTGTTTTGATTGTGATCTTCGGTGGGATGTACAAGATGTTTGAAGGGAACATCCAGCATTTACGTGAACCGTTCAAGAACACCGAGTACTCAATAGGCAACATTGCTACTGCATTTTACAGCGGTCTATGGGCTTACGACGGTTGGAACAATCTAAACTATGTAACGGAGGAGATCAAAAATCCTTCCAAGTAAGTTTTGCAATCAATTTCTAACCAAATAAACTTAATTACCTTGCTTCTCTGTTCAATAGAAACTTACCACGCAGCATAGCAATCGGAATCCCACTTGTAACCATCTGCTACGCGCTGATCAACGTCTCGTACTTAACCGTGATGTCCCCAATGGAGATGATCACGTCCGAAGCAGTTGCTGTAACTTTCGGCAACCGACTCCTTGGGATGATGGCATGGCTTATGCCACTCTCCGTGACCATCTCGACGTTTGGCTCTGCAAATGGCACCTTGTTTGCCGCTGGTCGGTTGTGCTTTGCTGCTAGCCGCGAAGGACACATGCTGGACATTTTGTCCTACGTACACGTCAGGCGGTACACTCCATCACCCGGATTGATTTTCCACGTAAGTTGTGTCTTCATACGACTGAGTTGATTATAGATGATTTGGCACGATCATAGGCTACATTTTGATATCACCTTATATGGTCAACTTGAGTCGTTTTATCTAGCGTATCATGTATCCAGACCGTCTTGGAAACCCAATACTAACCACGTTGTGTTATCACATATAGTCGCTAATTGCTGCTGCCATGGTTTTGTACGGTACCATAGACTCCCTCATCGACTTTTTCAGTTTCACGGCGTGGATCTTTTATGGTGGATCGATGGTCGCTCTACTTGTTATGCGATACACTAAGCCAAACTATCCAAGGCCCTACAAGGTAAACATTCGTAACAAACTGATCAAGTTACCTAAAGTGGTGGAATATTCGATTACATTAAATGGTTTATTGTTTGTGACGTGGTTGGTCTAATGGTTAACTTGCAGGTGCCTATCATCATTCCAGTGTTGGTCTTAGTGATCTCTGTTTATTTAGTCATTGGTCCTATAATTGACAAGCCAACGATTGAATACCTCTACGCTGCAACATTTATCTTGAGCGGAATGATATTCTACGTACCATTTGTGCACTACAAGATGCACATCCCATTCATGGGTAAACTTACAGTCCTCCTCTCGTAAGAAAGTTACTAATTGATGTTGTGATTTGCAGGTAGAATAACAGTGTTTCTGCAAATGTTACTAGAAGTAGCGCCAACAACATCAATGTTCGACTAGGTAAACTCCCATTCGAATCTATAAGGTATCTTATGCTCAGAAATTTAATTATTACCTCTAATTAAATGCCAATTACTTATTCGGCAAAGTGGGATGCAGAGTTAAGGGGAAAGTTGACTCATGGTTACAAGGCTATTAACGTTCGTCAAAAATTTACTGTACCAAAAACTCGTCCAGCGTTGACTTTTTCATTGATTTCCCACACAGTTTTTGAGTTCATAGTTGCACAAATCATTCCTCTCTTTGGTAAATGGCGGTGCGTGGGGTGCAACACGCCGCCATCTTAGTTGGTTCGTTGCGATTGTCATCATTTTTGTTTTCTTTTCGATACTCAAATTGTTCGTGTAACAAACAAATTGATGTACTGAAGCTGTTTGTGCAAAGAAATTTACACGATTCCAAAGCAATACATGCGTAGTAACAAAACGTAAGAATAAAATTGATAGGAAACACATGAGAAACAAATAATTCAACCAAAAAGTCTGAATTTTTTATGAGATAATCATTATTTTTATATACGCGCGACATGCGAGTGTGGAGAATTCGAAACGATGCTGGGGGGTGAAAAGGGAAGACACTTGTAACCATGACTGCGGAGACACGCATGGCAAACGTCGACACGTCGTGCACTTATTTTTGCATCAATATTATTGCTATTATTGTCACATGTTGATGCTAACACGTTTTAGCAGGTGAAATTATTCTATCAGGGGCGGACGTCAATGGCAAAACTATGGTCTTATCATTCCTTGCCATGGCGTTGCGTTAATTTGTTATTAATTTTGATATTTTTGACTATTACAACTTGGTTGAGGGAGGCAGGTGTAGCAGAAGATATTTGTACGCAAAAATTGTAGCAACAAACTTGTTGAAATATCGGTTTGCACTAAGATTGTGGAGTACCTGTTAATAAAAGATTGATATATTGAACAGACAAACAAATGACTATAGTGAATTTACTTGTTCGCGGTTTGGATTATGTTAACGCGCCATTCATATCAGGTGTATCTGTGACATTTAATCAAAAACCATTTATGCTGTACATCGATGTTTTTATTACATTGTATTTCGACTTGAGCGTGTTGACGATATGTATAGTGTTTTATATAATTTTAGGGTTTAATAATATATTTGATGCCATCAAAGAATTTATTGTTGCCAAAGTAAATATATTGTAAAGAGATGATGAATACAATAAAATGTTTTCAACTTTAGATGTCATATAAGTTTAATTGTTAGGTTCCAATAGGTTCATATTAAAATTTACACTATTATAACTTCTGGGATTATTTGAAGAGATTGAAAGACGAAATGGAGATGGTGTACGACCACGTGAACGACGACAGGAAGGTTCTGCTAGCTCAAAGAGGTTTTCATTGCTTTCATCGTGTTTGCTTCCTTCCCAAAAACGATATAACAAATAACCTTCACCAAAGATGATTATAAGGGATCCATTGGCAATGAAGGCACGTAATGCATTAATCTACAAGTAAACCAACAAATCAATAATTAATTTAACATTGTTTTTATAGGAAACACTTGATTATCTTCATAGACTTCCTCCCAATTCTTTTTAATAACCAACCGGACTGATTTCACCGTTTGAAATGCATTTCCGAATGCCTTTTTTATCTGATGTTATATTCTACAAAGTAAACAAGGTAATTATTTTATTGTACTTAATTTTCAAATGTTTTAGATTAATTTCTTCTACTCTTATTATCAATCTTCCCGAAAGTATTTCGGACGAAAATATTCATATTTTGTTGTATTTATTCCTAGGACCAATTATACATTTAGCGGAATTCCCAAGCTGCCAGAATATAAAATTGTGGTTTTTATTTCTGCTAGGACATTGCAGGATTGTTGTTTTACCAAAGGGTACTTCTTGAGTGACATCAGGATGCACCATTGGATTGGATAAGGTAAAATTTATTGTGTTTTGATAATATTGTACTTTTCTAAAACACGTTAGCTAAAACTGTAAATTATGTATAACTTAAGCGCAGATGATAGATAAAGAGTTGGAAAGTGCATAGAAATCAGCTGTAAAGTTTGTTTTTTTGTTCTTTTTCCAAAACACGCTGTAGAAAATTGCAAATTGAGTGCAGCTCAAGGGATAATTATTTAGCCGCACCTATATGAAGGATGTTGTATTAAGAATAGCGCCTGCTTCTTGCCTGGTGGACCTGTGTTCGAGTCCCGGTTGGGGAATTATGATAACATTGTTGTTGAGTTGTTCCTTCAATCACTCCTGGTGGGATAAACCTTAGCCAGAGAATTTTTCAATCAGCAGATTTTACTTAATTATTACTATCTTAAGCATAAAAGTCAAATATATTTTTCACTTACACTAAGTTGAATTCATTAGTATTGTTCAAAGTTCAAAACTGAGAAGTAAATAATTTTTTGCAGCAGAATCTGTATTTGGTGCAGTGGTTGGAGCGCTGCTGCTCGGATTGGTGCTTTGTTGCTAACCTGGTTCAAATCCGTGTTTTTAAAATTTATTTATAACAATTCACTATATGCAACCAATTCGACTAATAAATTCAAATAAATAAAATAATTAAATAAACATGATGTTAAATTATTATAAAATTATCCCTAAAGTACAAATTTGAAAATTGTTTTTTTAAGGGTTCATCCCTTCTCCAAAAGATGCCTCTTATCTTGTTCCTACCCCAATTTACTTTCTTCAATAGTTTATAAGTAATAATCCTGGAGGATTTTCGCTATCCGAATAGCGAGGCTGGGCCGGGAGCAATGCGAGAAATTGAATAAGTTAGTATTGCCATTTGTTTTGGACTGTCTTTAAACGATACGTGCATAAAAAAATTAAAATCGCTGCCTCTCCTGTTTTGGAGGAGGCTTTTATATGCGCCTTTCTGGCACTCTTATTTATGATTTTTCTTTTTGTTTATATTATTTTTGTTTATTATTATTACTGCACATTGGAATTCTAACACCGTTTTGTATCTTATATCGAGCCTTTAGAATTTCCATAAGCCCAATGTAAATCGGCTTTATTTGAATTTTCCGGAAAAACCGCTCCTGCGATGGGGCTTGAACACGAGACCACCGGCTTGCTACGCCTGAGCCTACACCACCCCACCAAACTGCCAACTGGCTGGAGTGAAGCATTGAATATATTTATTATGAAACTCTAAACAAACAAAACAACAACACAATATATTACTGTGTGAAAGAATACTCGTAAGTATGATTGTTGCAAAGTTATTACATAGTCATATAATATTAGAGTTCTGAAAAGAACTGATATAACATGCTTGATGATCTGCATGACCAAAGAATACACTGGGTTTGAAGATAGAAGTACAGTGCTTGTAACACATTGATATCAGTGACTACTGAAATAATAATAAACCACAAAAAAATATGACAAAGAAATTAAGATGCAAAACATACAGAAGAAGCAATGAGTTGTAATCTCAAATCGATAGCAAACAATACATACATGCATGTTGAGTTTATGCGCAACACAGATATAACATGTTTAAGCAATGTCCTTAGGAATCCTATTGCTTCTATGTCCAATAATCCTAAAGTTCACTAGAAGATGCTCTCTAATACAGACGGAACACTAAAAACTTTACAAGTGCGTCTGTAATAAATCTGATCATAGAAAATACGGTAAAAATATTAACTTATTGCAATCGTTGCGCCGACTGTCTAGAACAGCACGCAGTGCATCTTGGTACATACCTGGTGTAAATGAGGTTATCATGGTTTGAAGATTTTTATTTGGTTATGCAGTGGTTGCTTACAAGCCCAAACTAACAGGTATACTGCACACTACAATATTACAATAATATATGTACAAAGTCACAATAAAAAAGACGGATATTATAGTTATGCGACGATTGCTACACGAAAGGTAGCACTTACACACCTTCTAAGTACTACAATGCGTGGCAGCGTGATATTTATTTACTGAGCTTCTAACTTGCCACCAGAGGCGCTTTACAATTGTTATTTAAATTGGTAAACAAATTGGTATAAAAGTATTGTTGACAATCGTTACGAACTGGTTAATATTGATTATGTTGATATAACTTATAGATGATGATGATTATAGATGATGGTGATGATAATTAGTCTTTAAATTGATAATTCACTCAGCCTAGTTCATATTTTGTGCGCTTCAACAATTCACATAAAATATCTCAGTTGATATCAGCTGCCCGTTATCAAAAACATTATCTTCAAAATATAACACCTTATCACTGTACGGGTACTAATCGTGCCCAGATACTTAATACATCATTAGTCATATTCAATCTGTTCAGTTTCCTTCATTTCACTCAAAATGATGAAACAAGAAATAAATTGTAGCTACAAACACAAGCAATTCCTAATAGTCATTATGCTATTATTATTAAATATAGTGCAGATTGTATATTCAAATACTTTAAATTTATCGACAAAGAAGGCAAATCAAAGAGTGCAAATCACTGAAATCAAGTGTACACCATGTTGTGCATGTATTCATGAACGAGGATTAAGAAAAGCAGCGTGTAGTGAAAAGAAATTAGTTAATATAAAGGACAATATTCCACATAAGACACAGATACTAGATTTTTCCTATAATTATGTGAGGCAAATTTATAATGACGAGTTTTATGTAAGTATACTCAACTTGAAATGACCTCATTACCATGTGCTAATTTGTTTTATTCTTAGGATTTTGAACTTGCTGATTTAAAAATACTTAATGTATCACATAATCTCATTGGACAAATTGCTATATTTGCATTGGAACCACTTGTTAACTTAGAAATCCTAGATTTATCGTACAATGCATTGCAGTATATTCTACCAGAATGGTTTTGGTACTTTAAGACTTTAAAAGAAGTCTATTTAAATCACAATAATTTAGGAGCTTTGAAAGATATTCCATTATTTGAGAGTCAAACAATTCAGGTAATAATTTTCTATTTTAAAATAAATAAAAATAAATTAGGTTTATAATACTTGAAAATTATTTGCAGATATTGGATTTATCACACTGTCAACTTCCTCATTTCTACGAATCCACTCTCTCGGAAATGCCCAACTTACAGTCAATTGATATATCCAACAACTACTTAATTAACATTGATATATACACAGTAACACATACACAACATTTGGAAGAAATTCAGCTACAGAATAACAACATTAGATGTGATAATCTCCATGATTTCCTTGATGAGTTAGACACGAAACAAATTTATCATAAATCAGATTGTAACAAATTATCTGAAGACTTCTCAGATGCTGAAATGGTAAGAACTGATTTCTCAACTGACAAAAAAAGTAAGAAGATTATGGAATGGACTAACAAGTATGATAATTATTTAAATCATAATGAAACATCATGGATATTCAAAGACGTTATTCCTGATCAAGATGAAGAAGAAACAAAATGTCCGGAAATTAATCAACATTTTCTTGTTCAAGTCTTGATGATTTCTCCTGTTTTAAATACTTCAATTGCATTAGGAAGTACTTTTTTATTAGGTATAATAGCAGGTTGCTTAAGTGCAAAATGTAAACGTAAACCACCTCGAAGACGTATTAAGTCTATTCATAGAGTGAGCAGGAGTTTTAGTTATAGAGGTGGACAAATGCAAGATAGAGAATTCCTAATGGATTAGACATTTCCATGGTAATAAAATTGCACTTCACACTTTAGTTGTCTCATTAAATGTAATTATTGTTTACTCATTGACAACTTTTCTATTAATATCCGAACGTCTTAGTACTTAAAACTGCATCCAGTTATTAGTAAAATTAAATAACAAACATTACTGGCAGATAATTGAAACAAATATCACAACTATGATGACTCGCAGGAGAATCAAATTAAAATAAATAACTACCATCGATTGAACACGACACTCTGCTCATGCATTATACCTACGATTAATTTGTTGTGATCTGCGTCGCTGAGCAACAAAAGCAGCCGCAATAATCAGAAAAGTAATAATAACAATTCCTGCTCCAATATAAATCCCCAAATGAGCATTGTTTTGAGCTGGTCTCAAGTTATCATCTTCAGAATGAAAATCTTCTGATGTCACTTCAATTTTAACGATACTTGATTGCGGTTTATCAAGTTTAGTCTCTGAGTTTATTGCATCAGAGGACACTTTCTTTGATGTGCCTCCATCTTGTTGAGAACCACTTGAAGTGACTATTGTTTTTGACTTTCTAGTTTGTGGTTTTGATGTTGTTGTAGTAGTAGTTGCCCGGATGAATTTTGTGGTTTTTAGTTTGTATTCTGATTGGTCCAATGGAGCTACTTCTAAGTACTCTGCTAATGGAGCAAAAAAGGTTAAGAGAGCATAATCTGTTATCTCATCGATGTTGTAGTAGTAGCTGAGGAGATTGGATGCATCTGAATTAGGAATATTTAAGATAAAGTCTCTGAATGTTGTGTCCTTGTTGAAAAGAGTTGAGATATCAGCCTCTTCAAACAGATCAATTTGATAGTACCTGAAGAGTTGGAATTGAAGAAATTGTCCTAACATTTTGCTGCAATGAAAATATTTTCTTTATTTTTCTACATTGAATTGTGAGAGAAGAACTTACCTTAAATATGGCTTGTTAAACAAAATCATCTCATCCCTCAAATATTCACTTGTTGATACTTTCGCATCTTTTTCATCTCCAATTATTAACCCCATTACTTCCTGCATATGTTTCTTATAAACATCTTCAACCTCAGCATGATTCTCCAAGAGATCCAGCCTGAATTTATCCATGGCATGGTAATAAGCAATCTTTGGTAAAATTCTCAAAGCCAGCAGTAACATTACTGTCATCTTATTTTGTTCACCCGATACATGATTAGTGAAAGAAGTTGGATGGATTATTTTATTCTGAAGCATTCCATTGATACTTATAAGACTTGCCATTGATTGCAAACCATTCAAAATGGGTGAAAATCTTAAATCTTGATTCACTTTGGAATAGAAGTTTACTTTTGTCAAGCCAACCATCATTGTAGTCTCATAGGCGTCGAAATATGTTGATAGATTTGTAGCATTGCAAGTTTCAACACTGAAAACAATATCATTTAGCCTAATTTAGCATGGCACTTGGGGCAACAATTATTACCTAGAGTATTGTTCAGAACAATAATTAAGAATATGAGTTTCACAACTTGTAACTGTGAAATGACTCTGCTTGAAAAATGCTGAGTTGATAAACTCTCCAAATCCAAGATTCTTACTCATATTTCCTGCATATTTGTAAAAATCTTCAATGTTACGAGCTTCCAGCTCTACTTTCATGTCGTAATAAAGTTGTGGATTTGGAAGGAGGATTGGTGCCAGATGAGACCAATCATCACCAAGAAAACTACCTGCAAGTTGTAATGAAAAAGAAGAGCTTAATTCAAAGCATTTCAATTGATTGTTAGTAACTACCTGTTAGATATGTAGGAATATAACCTTCATGTGTTGTATTGTAATGCTTGTTAAGTCGAAGACGAACGAAACTATGTAATTTGTAGTAGAGTGATTGAACAGATTCAAATAAAGTTTTTCCTAATTCATAACCATCTTGTACTTCACTGAGCATTTCCCAATAACTCTGTACATCATTATAGTCTAAAAATTCAAGTTGTAAATTAAAGTAAGTATGTTTAAAAGATGCTTGGTGTCACTTTACCATTTGCAAGTGTTGCTTTGCTAACCAACTTCAAAGCAACGTGATACCATTCTTTGAACGGTTTAGTTCCTGATTCCCATTTCATCCAAATATCTTTTAATTGTGTTACATTACGACGCGTTGCTAGTTCATCCATTACACCTACAACAAAAAAACAAATTACTAAAAGTGTTAATTGTCAATCAACAAAGCAGTATTGATTTAATTACCTTGTTCAGATAAAACTGATTTAGTACCAATTTCATCAAGAAATTCCACTTTATCAGTTAATTTAAACTGTAGATTTTTATTGGCAAACACTGTAAACTGCAGGAAAAGAATTAATTATTGGTAGAGTGAGTGTTGTAAGACTTACAGCTGTAAATTCATCTGCACTTAGAAGAACATCCCCACACTTTGTAAAGTAAGTCCAATTGCGTTGCACTTCGTAAGGAACTTCTTCGTAGGCTTTAAGACGTTGAGAATGTAAACGAAGAAAGTTAGCATGATCTACTTCACCTCTAATCTATAAACAACATTACAGAAATTGATTTCAAATGTTTGTGAGATGCCATAGAAAACAGATCATTCACCCTATCGACATTGAGTTATCAATACAATAAGTACAACAAGTAATAGATAATAGATAGATAGATAGATAGATATCAAGTAGTATAAATACTTAAATATTAAGATCAAAATCTAACTATTTTTTGTATAATATCTTATTTTGGTTTAAAGTTCTCTTTTGGCATTAAAGATAATGTATCTTTAAATATAGCAGAATGGTCTCCAAAATGCGCTACTTCAGAAAGGGATGATAACAATAATAGAAACAGTGTTAAAAATGAGCAAAGTAAATTTAGTCATGCAAATAGCGAAGAATTATATTAATTTCAAATCGATACATGACACGCTCTTTAGCAGTGATGTAACAAAGACTATCTATTCAGTAAATGCTTAGAAATTAAACCAAGGCAGATTATTTTCAATGCAAATTAAAGAAGACGTTGATTTTGACCAATTTTATACTTCCAATTATGTCAGAAGTAGATAATTATAATTGGTAGAACAGATTTTTAGCTATAAAATGATTTACTTTTTTTTATCTAACGCTATTAATTTTCTTGTTTGAAATATTGCTAAATTTTAAGGACAAATTAACACAAGTTTTTACAATATTTTTTTAACTAGTTAGTTTTCTTGCTAAAGTGGATTTTCCAATACGTGTTTTGCATTAACCCTCCTTAATAAGGCACTTTTAATAAAAACCGAAGAAATTAAATAACATATTTCTTTAGGAAAAACTTGTATTTTGTAGAAGATTTTCTACCATGCTTTTAAAAAACATTTGAATATTACTCAAATTCCAAGACAATTAGAGAGCATTTCTAATTAAAATATAAGTAACTAATTAACATACAATATCAAAGTAACTCTGTGTCCACTATATAGACCATATAGCAGTAATTTCTGTCAACTGATTTTCCTGCTATGTAAAATATTCCATACACCAATACAACTCATTAAATTCAATATATTTCTGTATATCAAATTACTTTACTGCTCTAGTTAAATTTTCAAATTAAACGACTTTGTTTATGCAAATATGAAGAATAGATAGATATTTGAAGATGCGAAAATCTTCCACATTTTCTCAAGTTGTGACAGCAGCACGTGGTTGTCACGTCAGCACTGCATTATCTCTGCATGATTTTAAAAATTCCGACTCAAAAATAAAACTAGAGATACGTGAATAATTATAAACTAACTTACTTTGTCACGCAGTCCAGTAATTCCTCTTCTGAAAAAAATCTTTTCATTGCGTGCCATATCCGAGCATTCATCTTGCAAATCCCATTGAATCAACTCCAACTCCGAACGGATTTTAATATCGTTTTCTTCATCATGACAATTGACATAATTCAACAAGAACAAAACCATCAACGCTAAACACGTTATATGATGCATTATAAGCTGCATTTTACCTTCTTGCCACTTCCAATCAGCAGTCACTCTTTTAATATTAGTAGAATTATATAACAATTAGTATTGGTTGATTTATTAACAACACTTTGAATATGAAAAGTCTATAATTTATAAACCTGAAACAAGCATCACAGTTTGTGATAAAAAATACAATCATTTCAATTATATTTGCATTAAAATAAATTGCTATTAATTTATTAATGTTCAACTTGTTACTTTTGACATCAATTCGAGTATTCGCAAACGATAAAATACAAGTGTTTATTGCGTAATTGCTCATGATTATGATAAATGCACGCGACAGTTTTTGCTAACAAAAAATCTTGAAATTTATGCGAACAGCAACAAAACAAAACTCGATTGTGTAATATATTACGAACGTATGTAAATTTAATAAACCCTGTTATTATCATTATCATTAAACATCCGAAATATTGCATTATAGTAGACAATGTAATACTTAAGTCATTTTGTAACTGCAAGAAAATGACCTTAGATGATAACAATCACAAACGGATTCATTAAAATAGTCGCGACATAAATTTTAATGACTTATGAACCTGGAGACATGAAATCGACAGTAATTTACATACACAAATCTGTTGATATTTCCGGTGAATTGTTTACTAAACGCGGTCTAAATTTATATTTTTCTTACCTTTAGTTCGTTGAAGACGTTGCAAATCGGGCAATTTTCTATAAATGTTGCATAAACCAGAAACTTGGATTGTTTATCTCTCAATCGGGTAAGCAAACCCTACAGAAATAACTTTAAAGCAGTCCAAATTCACCTTGTTTTTTTTTCTTTTACCAATATCTTTCTTTCTCTTCACTATTCACTTAACTGAAGACTACCATTGAAAACACTCTTATCCGCATAATATTATTGACCAATACTTGCGTTAGTAACTTAGTCGTCTTGGAACGTGGTTGTTACTGAACACCAACAACAAGTCGATTTGTTATCAGTGCCGCACGCACCGATCGCCGCAATGTGACTAACGCCCGGCGTGCTCGTTCTACGACTGGAAGACTCGCAACAACCATAACTCTGATCAGTATGAGGAGATGACTAATTTGTGGCAAACACGAGATTGAACGCGTACTTACTAAGCCTTAGTACTCATTCGACATGTTCTAAGTACGATATACATCGGACTTTGATTAGAATAAATAATTACTGAGCAACTTGAAACCTATTTCGCCGTGTGCAACCCGTAATGTTTTTTAAACGTGGACAAACATCTGAATGAAATCAAAACAATGGTAAGTTATCATTCGTTGAATATTCAGTTCAGTTAATGATGTGTACTAAAGCAATTGTAAGCTGAAAGCAATTTGATGCGTTTCATGATGGTGAAACAGAAGTATTGTTTGTAATTATCATGAGCACTGTACTGATATCTCATTTATTTTTAAAAGAGGTTAAGCTGATCTAACGATATCGGTGTGATTAAGTCAACTGTTGGTTTCATTTATTAGTTGAATTAATCATGTTAGACAGTTCCATTTCAATGACTAACTTATTCTAGATGTAGATCACATAATTCTAGAATAGACCTTTGTATAATGTATTTTTAATCTGGTTGAATCGAAAACAGATTGCAAATACAAATGTGTTTCTTGTTAGTATGATCGGTTTGATGTAAATGCGGTTAATCAGGTCGTAAATTAAAAACAAATCTAGACTAAACAAAAGAAATTTTGATAATTTTGTTTAACCGTCTAAGCCATATCCGACTTGGATGGAAAAAATGTCTGAAAATTGCAACCACGGTGACAAAGCTAATTTAGAATATTGTTGAGTGTGCTAAGAAAGCAGGTGAATTTTTTGACCTGACAACATCTACTAACAATGTGCCTGATTTCAATAATAGACAAGATTTATAATCATTGTCTAATAAAATATAACTTAGAATGCAATCAGTCTTGATACAAATTAATAAGTTTCTTCTTTTGCACACTTGTATCAAAAAATGAGTAGGTTATCCCAGATCAAATAAATTCACTTAATATATTCTCACAGATGTATAATATAGATCACAGCATTTTAAAATGACATAGACATAGCACATTTAAAAAGAAAACAGCGAAATCAATTCCAATACAATTCATCAACTGTCACGCGCACCCTATTATTACCACTATCAACACATCAAGCAATCAATCAATAACTATTGTTGTTTCCCCGCATTGATATGCTCATCCTGCGCTCGGATCTGGAGAGATAATAGCCCAATTGTGGGTTTGAAGTGGGCGGAGGATACCTCCATTTCCACGTTTTTTGCATCAAGTGACCATCTGTAGATGCTCGACCTCGAAAAGGCAACTCACCCTCATCCAAGGACTTTTCTTTATGTTTATCAATGGCCGCTTCTTCCCCTTCATCTAATTCACCTTCAGTCCACCGCCTTCCAAACACTCCGCTGGAAGGCTTGAAACCAATGCCACTGGGTGACAATGCAGAACAGAGTAAGCGAATTGTTTCAGGCGAAATTGGTTCCTTGTTATCATTGCATGAACGTTTCAGTTTGGGTGGACATTTGGATAGAACACGCCAGAAACGTGTACAATCTCGGAATACTGACCAGACCTAAAAACTAACGTGTTGATTTTTTATTAATTATTCAAGTAATAACTAAAACCTGTTCAATACTTTCGCGAACAGAGATTTCATGAAAGCAAACACAACCGATTTCTTTACTTCTACGTTGTCCTTCTTCCGAAGAAATCATTCTCTCTTCTACTTGATCAATTTTATTACCAACTAAGAGAACAGGAACTTCCAGGCAGTTATCTTTAGCAGAAGTACTTCCGCCTCCTAGACGCTTCCTTCGTTTGTTGTAGTTTATCAGAAATTTGAGGCGATAGCATTCGTCGAAAGAACATTTATCTGTCACTGAGTACATTAAAATGAAAGCTTCCGCCCACCGAATGTTTGCTTCCAAAGAATTTGATTCACTTTCCTAGAAATTGAAATACATTGTATTGCACTTTGGATTGTTTGGATGACTTACATCTAACTGTCCTGCACTGTCTAAAATATCAAAGTAGATTAATTCGTTGTCGATGAGAGACTGGAAAGTGTAGACTTTTTCTAGAGTTGGATCGTATTCACCAATGTATCGTTTGGTTATAAATCTTACAACCATTGCTAGAGAAAGATTAAAAATTATTCTTAATTTGCTTAATGATGGTAACAGATGATACCTGATTTTCCAACTCCTCCTTGTCCCAAAATCATAACCTTTAAAGATTTCGGTTTCGGATATAATCCTAACTTTATCAAAGATGATCTTGGTGATGTAGTACTCATGGTACACCTGCATGAATAAAATGCATTAATTAAAGTACTTTTATTTCTGAAATACTAATTTTTATTTTGTTATTGACTAATAATAATATCAATAAAACCTATAATATCCATCTTATCGTAGTCTACGTAGTAGCACGTGCTCATCATTTACGATATAAAAGCCATACCAAAAGCACTACAACATTCAAGCTCTAAGCACTGAGCTTAATAGCTCAAACAAATCGATAAATCACCCGGAAAATGATGATAAAATTGTGCGCATTACTAGTGGGAGTGATGGCCGTCACTAAAGATCACAAACACGCACATTTCCACCATGACAGAAACACCATAATTCATATGTTTGAATGGAAGTGGAACGATATTGCCGACGAATGTGAAAGGTTTCTACAGCACAAAGGATACGCTGGTATACAGGTAAACAATGCACCAACTCTCCTAGCTAGTGCGTACTAACTGAACTTTGTCCAGGTCTCCCCAGTTTCGGAAAACATAATTGTACGACAAGATAATGGGAATAGACCATGGTGGGAACGATATCAACCAATCAGTTACAACTTGGAGACCAGGTC
Source organism: Diploeciton nevermanni (assembly GCA_027575565.1). Classification (NCBI taxonomy): domain Eukaryota; kingdom Metazoa; phylum Arthropoda; class Insecta; order Coleoptera; family Staphylinidae; genus Diploeciton; species Diploeciton nevermanni. The sequence continues at coordinate 2,913,769 of JAODIE010000002.1, read as the reverse complement.
TGGGAATGAAACGGAATTTGCAAATATGGTTCGAAGGTAAGTCAATTAGAATAAAACAATTTAGGTTCTAGGTAAATGTTGTTTCAACAGATGTAAAAATGTTGGTGTTAATATATACGTCGATGTTGTCATCAACCATATGACTGGGCCAGCTGACCATGGGACAGGAACAGGTGGAAGTACAGCTGAACCGAATAACAAAGACTTCCCAGGTGTTCCCTACAGTGCTTGGGATTTCCACTATAGTTGTGCTCTTAATGATTACAACAATCTATATGAAGTCCGTAACTGCGAATTAGTTGGTCTCAAAGATCTCAACCAAAGCAAAGAGTACGTCCGTAAGAAAATCGTCGAGTTCCTAAACAAACTTATTGACCTAGGAGTAGCTGGATTCAGAATTGATGCTGCTAAACACATGCATCCTGTTGACCTTGAAGTTATCTATAATCGTGTAAAGAACCTGAGTACATCTCTAGGACATCCTGAGAATGCACGACCTTACATTTACCAAGAGGTGATTGATTTAGGTCATGAGGCGGTTAGCAGAGATCAATATACTGGCTTTGCTGCTGTGACTGACTTCAAGTTTGGAACTGAACTTGGTAGAGTGTTTCGGGGTTACAATCAGTTAAAATGGTTGAACAGCTGGGGACCATCTTGGTGTTTGTTGGCTACGCAAGACGCTATTATTTTCGTTGACAATCATGACAACCAAAGAGGACATGGTGCTGGAAGTGCTGATATTTTGAACTATAAAATGGCAAAACAGTACAAACAAGCGATTGCATTCATGCTGGCATATCCCTACTACCAGGTTGCTAAGATTATGTCCAGTTTTACATTTAATACAACAGATCAAGGACCTCCAGCTGATAACAATGGAAATATTATATCTCCTGGTAAGTATCAAATTAGGCAACCCAACATACAAAACACACTCTTTCTTTTCTTCTTAGGAATCAATTCAGATGATACTTGTTCAAATGGATGGGTCTGTGAACACCGCTGGCGTCAAATTTACAACATGGTGAAATTCCGGAATACATGCAAAGGCAGAAAATTAACAAACTGGTGGACCAATGATGATAACCAAATTGCTTTCGAATTAGAGAACACTGGTTTTGTTGTATTTACAACATCAGGTGATATTAAAGCCGCTTTGCCTTGTACACTGCCATCTGGGGCTTACTGTGATGTCATTTCTGGTGATTTTATTAATGGCGGATGTTCAGGTAAAGTGGTGCTTGTTGAACATGCCCGTGTCAACGTAGACTTGAAACAGCACGATGAGGACGGCGTCTTGGCAATCCATATTGGCGCTAAACTCCGTGCCAAGTTGTAAACAAGCCGAGACGATTTATTAACCAAGGAGTCATATTAAAGTGAAATAAGATTAAGCAATTTTATTATAGATCTTTTTCAACTGATTCAAATTTATTCTACTAGTAAATACTAAGTCTACGCTGAAAAACTAAACAAACAAGTGTGGTTATGTCTACCATTTAACCATAAAAAATAATCAATTGATTTCTATGATTTATCTGTTATCCTCATACAATGCATTAGTTATTTGAAATTCAACGTGATGACAATAAATGCAATACAATGTTAGATATTGTAAGATAATAGAAAGATGGACGCAAGAAAACAAAAGAAAAAATCCAATAAGTGAAACAATTGTCTGGCATACTGATTGATATTCTAGGAGGTATGAATAGATGTAAATTGCATAATAAGAAAGCTAGATATAAAAACAAATCAGTGAACCGATTTGTAAGCTCACAGTATTATTTCTAAATAAAGAATACCCTGTACAACATAATAAACCGGGATATATTTGCTTAAGTTACTCAAGTGAGTTATTGATTAATTACGGCTAAAGCATTTATATCTCTTATTTATTATCGCAAGAGCCATAAATTTTGTGTGGTAAATTGACGCCGTCTTCAAGCCTTGGCAACAAGCAACAATAAAAATCGCCTATAAATAAAAAAGTCCGTGGAATTAATAGATTTCATGGGATAATTTTTATTTTATATTTATTTTTATTATTTTCTGGCGATATAAACTCAATTATCAAACTATTGTGTGAACTATTATTTTCTAATTTGTGTTGATTTCATTGATTGCTTTTGTGCCAGTTAATAATAAAGCATTTAGAGTCGGGACGGCGTGAAAATAGTGTGAGTTGGTTGTTGATTTAACATTGCATTTCTGCATAAATTTTACGAATTTAACCGTGCTATAAATCTTCACACACGTCAGGAAAATTTGACTACGAGTCTATTTTTGTTGCTTTGCATGAATGATGGTTGATTGGAGACTTTAAAATAGAGCATTTACAGCACGTCACATGTTGGAACTTGTTGGAGTGTCATGTGGGGATAGTTCATGGTACTAATTTAAAGGAGTTTGTAATTTTTAGTGAGAAATCAAGTTGAAATGTTATGATGTTGCTTTGAAGTGAGTTTCCGAATGTTGTAGAATGAATGAACCATAATTCTCCCAAGTTTATTCTACAGAGATGACTGGTGAAGATGAGATAACTCGAGGAATTTTATGAAAATAGTAGGCAATGGTTATTTTTGTAGTTTTAGGTTTAATTTTAAAAAAAAAAGAGAAAATGTAATACGTTTGTATTCGCATAGTGTAAAACACTTAATGTCATAATGAAGGATGCTTTGTTTATCTTTAATGAGTCACATTTCTTTCCAATTTTATAGTTGAAAATGTCTTCGATTAGATTCTAGCTTGTAAACTTCAAAAACAATTAGAGTTTTGTGAGTGTTTCTTGATTACCTTTAAACTAACCTAACTAAATCTGAAATATTACTAGTATTAAGAATTTAAAACAATAAATGCAACTAATAATTAATATAATTTACATTATTGTTAAATAATGAGTTTTATATCAGAAATCAAAAATATTTGTATTTTTGCAAGATATCTTGGAAATAAATAAAGAAACAAGCCTAATAATAATTCAAGTTGAAAGGTTTAAACATAAATCAATTACTTTCCTTATTTAATTAAAAAAAAAAATTAAAACAAAGACCCTGAATATATTTTCTAACTAACCTGATTGATGCAACGACACCTACAATGTTAAATTAACTCTAAAGATTTGCAATTTAGCTGTTACTGAAAGATATATCTTGACTAGATTTGAGTTCCCTAATTTAAATCCAAAAATTCAAACATTTTAAGACACTAAAACAAAGCAATCAATTTTAACTTAATGCCAGTATTATTTCAAACTGCAAGAAAATAAGCAGTTATTTATTTCTAAAACATAAATTAAAAACTAAGTAAAATTTCAGTTTGTTAAATTAAATTGAAGTTTATTTTGCTTACTTTGAATGTAGTAATTGGAATGGATTTAATAAACTTGATTCATTTAACCTTTAATAACTTTTCTGATTAATTCTCTCCACTTTCAATATTTCCTATTGAAGTTAAATGCAAATGCACTGTATTTTACGAAGCATCTAATATCTTATACTGAGAAAAACACGTCGTCTGTATAGTGAGAATTTTCCGCGACGCGTGGCAAAAATGGACTGAACGCTTTTCGCGTTTTCTACGACGCGCCAAGTAACAAATTCACGCGGAGGCGCAACAAGCAACAAACGTTGATTGATGTACAGTGCGATACAATCTAAACCAGAACACATTGCATTTAGTTACATTTTATATATATGAGCACAGCTAAAAACTTTGTTGCAAAAGACAATTATGTTCTTTAGGCCGTCAATTTGTGTGATTTAGTTTAAAACATTTCGTACAGTAAATCTACATGATATGAGAATACAGCGAAAAACAATATAAACACACGCTTTATGTGCCTCAACAAAAGAGATGAACGCAATGAAAATACGGTCTGCTTCGGCACGATTGGAGCAGCAGAACAGCGGGGGCGGTTATGTGATGCTATGTGTGGCTGTGAAATTTCCCCATCGCTCCGAGAGTATGCGTTTATGCAAACCAGCCTGGAAAATTACCATGCCACTGATTGTGGCAACTAATTAAACTCTTGCTTGTTTTAAACACATTCAACTCCATTATAGTGTGCGACCTTTTTATTTAAACAATATCCTCAATACTCTTCTTTATCAAGTGATTTCGTAGATTGGGTTAATGATGTTAAGTTTGATGTTGTTTACTCCGCGCAATATTTGCATACTTACTTTCCGGATGGATGCCTTCAAGTTTATGATTATTGACGGCTAGTTTAATATTAATGAACGGACATAATTTAAATTAGTTTTTCCATAGGAAATAGTGTGACGCTTCGTGTAATTTGTGCAACTACAACACAGCGGTGTTAAAGGGTGCAAAAGTTGTTAATTAGTTTTTGAGTTAAGAGGATTATTTAATGAAGTAAGAAACTTATTTTAATGTACGGGAGAAATTTAGTTATAAACTACGTTTCTTATATTTACTCTTCAATGACATACCGGAAACTAAATTTGCAGAGTTTAAAAATAAATAATTGAAGTTTACTGGTTTTTAAGCATATTTTCAGATATTATTGATTATCAATATACATAAATAAGGTAAAAATGAATTAACGAAAAATTTCTTTAACATAATTACAAATGTTTGAAATGTACTTTAAGTAATGATAAACTGTAATTTAGTTACTTTTAGAATAATTAGAATGTAAAAAATATTTACACTCCAAATAAATTAAATTAGTTTACTCCAGATTGCATAAAATACCTACAGAGATGTTCTACCGAAATTACATACTAATGTTCAATAACAACAAAACACCGCTTCAAAGACCCACACATATTCGACACAAATTTCTTTGTGTTCAATCTTATCGGTAAAATAAACAGTAGTGTCATTTAACAGATCAAACATGAAATAAAACAACGAGAAACAGAAGTAAAATATAGAGAAATTTATGCTCAATAAATAGTATATAAACAAATATACTTGACATGTTGAGAACCTCTGAAGCTACGTGATCTCACAGAGCTTTGCACAACGCAGCGGCTTTTCTCTCTCTTCCACTCGGCAGTGCGACTGCTATGATTCAATAATACGCGAACTGCGCGCGCAGTTGTGTGGAAGAGACAGCAAATACACACGTGTTAAGACCTTTTGTCACATAAACATCTAAAATAAATAAACAATCTCTTATCGAAGTGAGTTCGCGGGCAGCTCAGATAACACATTTTATTGTGCTACGTGCTGCAGTATTAGCTTTTTAATGATAATAGATATATTTCCATCAATATATATCCGCATATCAATAAGATTAGGAATTAAATACACTTGATATATATAGATATATTCAGGAATTCCCACGAATATTAGCAGAGCATAAATTGCTATATAGTAACTTGACAGTTGAATCCAAATTAAAGCTTTAACTTTGGTGTTTTTATCACTCATGCACTTTATAATAACTGATATACATCAATAGCTCGTCGCAGTGCAACAAATGTAATGTTCCCGATGACGCCATTTTGTGCTTTGTAATCAGACTAAACACTATGTTTTGCTTCATCATGCAAGCAACCAAACAGTAATCAAGACGATAAGACTATTAATAACATCTTTTTAAATTATGATTCATTAATTTTATGAAGTAACGGATTCATTATTTGGTTTCCCTTCTCTGTTCAAGGCAGCGGTACCTAAAGTTGCACTCAAATGACAGATCAGGCATGGTGCTTCTAATTTATGATATTTATTAAAATATATTTAAAAGAAAAAAAGATGTCCAAAAACATCTTAACCATCTTGCAGGGGTAGAAGGAGAGTACCAATTTAAATCTAATATGATCTGTTTAATATTTCATGTCACCCTTCACAGTACATTATTTCTTTTCACGCAATCGTCATCCAGTGTGTTCGAAATCCTGTTTCCCAAATCTTATGATTTGAGGTTAGAAATTTAAAGTTCACTGGTATTATTTGCAACGAATGTTGATACTTATTTAGAGACCTTTTTCTGTATTTGATTACCACCAAACTTGCACGATAATCAGCATGGTAACCGATTTCATTCTAATCCGCGTGCGAATGTGCACACATTCCGCGCACTTTAATGATGATGCCATCGCAAGTGTTGACGCAGACGTGAACGGTGATTATGCTATTAACATGTCGCCGGCGTGTTCAGGCAGTCCTGGCAATCATACCCACCGCCGGCATCAGAATTCGAGGAACTTTTCGCTAATCAACGGCTGCACATTTAGGTTAAACGGGTGCAAGTAATTACATAATCTGTTAATTTGACCCTATGGCAATGCAAGCAATTTTCATTTGTATCAAGCCACATAAAGTGATCAGACATACCACTATAGCAGGATTGGATTTATGGATTTAGTTCGATTGAATTTGGGAATTGATTTTGTTTTCCAATCGCAGTTCGAATCAGGTTCAGTAGAAATGTGTTTACTGAATATGTGTGAATTTGGTGTAAATAATAAACTGAGACAATAATTGGTGTTGCTTGCTTATCCAGCATAAACTAATTATTAGTGAACCCTGTTGTTGATGGTTATCAGCAGTTGGTTGCATGGTAATTGAATAATTGTTGACATAATATTGGTGACCTCGTGTCAAACTTAAAATTAGGGTTTAATTATAAATTAATTTAACTAACTATAATCAATATTTACATATTAATTATAAGTAAGTATACATACTAAAGCATACATAAATCCTAATGTTTCCTTAATTTATTTTAATTTATTGGTAAATGAAGCACTGTTTTTATTTAATTTTCAAATATTTTAAATTCTCCCAAAAATAATTAATTATTTTCAGTTATTTCTAATTTCTAGTTACTGTAAATAACTGTAAATTTTTTCCATCAATTAATAACAAATATCAGTTAATATCTTTCATTTTATATTTAGTTTTGTGGGTTGCCTACTTTCACGTACCTCCAGATGTGTATCTTTCCAGGTCACAGTTCTGGTCAGCTTTTTATATTAAACTAAAAATACATTTACATTTATATTCTTTAAATTACCAAAATTATTTAAACAAAACATAGTAATGGTTGAAAAAAAAACAGATTTTTCTTCGTTTCAAGAACAATATTCAATATCTTATTTTTCTTCCTGTGCGCTGGGTTGCCTATCCTAGTAGATCTTCTTCAAATTGCTTAAAAGTACATTCGTCATAACTTGGTTGATAAATTTAATTGAAAAACAAAACAAATACAAAATGCACTGTAGGTTTTCGTCTAAATGTTTATTGTGCACACGTCGGAGAGGCTGTCGACTCGTGGTCTGACAGACCCAGGCAGCTTTAAAAGTGGCGCGTTGCAGACAAATCGTCATTCGATACCCAAATGCCTCCGCCGTCGCGACCAACCGCCGCTAATCACACCCGGATTCTACATCTGCAATTCGCACATTAGCCAGATAAGAGGAATGTACATTTCGCTGTGAATGTGCTCTCCGAAAGGGTATGATCCCGGTGGATGTGTATACCGGAAAAGGACCAAAACTTTCAAAAAGGTGCTCTTCGGCAGTGTACAACAATAGAGTGATCATTAATTTCGGATAAATATTAACAAAACAATTGGTGAGTATTCTTATTGAGAAATTTGTTTATAAATGTTTTAGTGCTCAGATTTGAAATTACCAAGTTAGGATTCTAAGTAGTGTATGCTTGAGGTTAGGAACGTTTGAAAATACCTTTATCTTTAATTATATCTAATTTGATGTGGCTATTAAACGTGTCATTATTGCAACAATATTCGTTAACATCCGTGAAATGAGAAAAGAAACCCGTTGAGATGAATGCAGGCGGTGCACAATTCTGAAAAGCAACTTGCCTACAATTTATGAATACAACATTGTGAAGGGATATGGTCACACACGCTTCTTATTTTACTAATGACAATATGTTCAATTGTTTCACATTTTACGACCGTAAATTTAAAGAATGCCAACTCAAGTCTCAACCAAAGATTCAAACTTTAATACCAGTGAAATTACACTGAGTCATAAATGAATAAATAATAATTTTAACCAATATTATGTAAAATTTCTATCTGAATTCAATTGTGTAATTAATTAGTTTTTCTCTGATTGCCAACAATTGACTTTTTATACTATTCGAAATTTGCTTCCATTTGCTTCGAAATTTGTTGAATGAACAAATTAAATATGTTTTATTGGAAATAACACCAAAACCTTTCTAATTTTTGAATTACATTATATTGTTGATTGCTAAGAAATTCCCCCAAAATTTCAATCTAAATCCCAAAATGGTATTCTCAACCTAAACACTTGATTGATTGCAATGTGTTAGATTATACCCTAAGTTTCTTCGATATTGTAATTCAAGCCGGGTATCAATTACAAACAAGTTCACTTTATATAAACCCTAAGCAGCTTAGATTCCATGTTATTCACACTTTGCCTTCTATTTCAGCTCATCAAATCCCAAGCGACGATGCACCTGAATATATATCTCACCATAATGATCTTCACTGTATTGATTCACCTCTCACAATCGAAAGATAATAAAGATGTGCAAGAGCCAGAGATAGACATTGACAACGTGTTGTATTTGTGCGGCAACAAAATCGCAAGCACATTGTCTAAATATTGCCAGAGTTATTACGTGAGATCAAAGAGAAGTGTATCAAGAACGTGTTGCTATGGTCTTGGATGCTCCATTCGCTATGCCGTTGAAACGTACTGCATGGAAATTCGACCGTAAGCAATTGTTTATCAAGCAGTCAAAATATTAATTGTAATTTGTGTTGATATTACAGAAAGTATTCTTATTTATTTAGTTCTAAGCCGAAATCGCTAGAAATGCCAATGTAAGTACATGATTGATTAAATATTCTGTTAAATAACCCGGTTGTTGTAATTGTTTGAATTCTAATTGAGTGTTTGTTGCAGCAAAACACAGATTTCCAACGCCCCGAATGCGGAACCATCGTCGGGATCACATTCGAATTTAATTAAGAAAATTCGGAATTCTTTTCCGGACGACATTCAAAAGGAAGCCGATGCGAGAAACAAACAAGTGCGTACTCAACAATCACATCAACTCCAGCATTTATTCACCTTTCATTCACGCACACCTTCTACGAATCCAGAACAGAAATCATTGAAACGATCGTTCAGGCACAAACATCTACTTTGCAGACAGTGTCAATGTAAATGTAGACGAAGCAGACCTAGACAGGTATTGTCAAACATAGCATTCACTCATTTTTCATTACATTCAAGATTATTTCACAAAAGAAACACAATATAAAAATTATATTGGCTTTAGAAATCTTTAAAAACATCAAAGAGAGTAGTTGTGTTTTTTTTAGAATATTGTTGAGTGTAGTTACAAAGCGTTTAAGATTCATTTTGATAAAACTTTGCTATAACACTTACTTTTAGTCTTAGTTTTACCAAGTGACTAAAAGTAAGTGTTATAGTAAAGTGTTATCTGCATAATGTGTTTTTTTTTTACTTAAATTTTACCATTTTCGTTGCAGCGTTCTACTTTACCGACCATAACAAGCGGTTCCCATGTCGGTACCGATCACATCCCACATGGACACCCTGTCGATTCAAGAGCCAAATTGTATCTACTAAGTTTTCAATCATCCCTAAACTAGTTTATTCGACTCTTCTTGAAATGTATTCCTCTCTGGTAATTCAATGTAAGAATGTCAAGACTGCTAATAACTGTGATTATGTACTTCTTAATTTCAATGATTATGACGATGCATGTGACGCAGTAACAGTATTATTCGCTTTTATTTTAGACAACTCTCTCAATAAAATATTAAATTCTATACTTAAACTAGCTATTATTAGCTAGATCTTTCATTGTTTTTTCTATCCAATTTCTATACTTGGCAACATTCACATAAACGCCTGGTTTGTTGGCGTAACCACAGTGTTGTCCCCATGACGTAATCCCAAACAACTTAAAAACTCCTAAGCAAACCAAAAATGAGAATATTGCATTGATATTTGCTGTAAAGTAGTACAAACCTTCATGTAAACATGCCAATGGACCTCCACTGTCCCCATCACATGCATCAACGCCATTTTCCATAAATCCAGCGCAAAGCATACCATCTGTAATAGCGGCACCGTAAACATGGGGCATTTGACAGACTTCTTTTGGTAGGATTGGAATCCACCCGGCTCTGAGATCATGAGAAGCTTCTAAAATTCAAAGCCAATGTTTTTAAGATTGAGAAATCAATTGAGAAGTTGCAACTTGCTTGATTTCCCACTCTCAATTGATCCAAAACCAGATATAGTGCAATTCAACCCAACTGGATAGTCATCATCAGCAGGAGGAAGACAAACAGGTTGAACGTCCTTAGTTATTTTGAATCCTTTACCTTTTAGTCGAACTACAGCAATGTCATTATTCATTTTATTCCCATACCCAAATTTAGGATGAATAATAAAATCTAAAACAAGTAAAACTGTTAAGTTCGCAACAAAATTGCAAGCATGTGAGTTGTATACCTTCAATATAAGCTTCCTGCTCTGTCCCCTCATCATTATCAACGTGATAATCCCCAGCAACAACAAAATAAGCCCCCTTTGAGAACCCAGTCAAACAATGAGCAGCTGTTAGGATATATTTCGATGAGACAACAATAGCTCCACACCAATGAGCTGCTTTTGTCTTTCCCTTTACTCTGATACTAGCTTGCCATGGATATTCTCCAACATTAGCCACGCCTGCCTTAACAACTCGGAAATGTGCTTCATAAGGATCATCAGGATTATTAAAAATAGCATCACTTCTAAATCCACATTTATCAGGTAGTTTATCATCATCCTTCTCAACTACCAAGTCTACACCTTGTTGGTGTCGGGGAAAAACTGGTTCTTGTCTAGATCCACAAATAACCCCAACATCTTCGGAATGTTCACAATTATGCTCTCCCCAGTCCCAATGAATGCAAACTTCTAGGGCAGATTCATTTCCTCTGCAAAATACTTGGTCTAACCAGATCGGACCATTGCCAGCACCAAATTTTCCATCTTTTACTACTTTAGCTGTACCAGTGTAGCCTAATTGGTGACAAACTACTTTGGCTGCATCGTCATTAAAGTCATCATCACATACAGTGCCCCATATTCCATTGTGCATTACTTCCAGACGTCCTTTTGTACCTTCAGAAAGACGGAGTTTGAGAGGAGCATCACAGTTGTCTGGATCTTCATCAGATCTATCAGCGCAATCATAGACACCATCGCAGACAAAGGCTAAGTGCAAACATTCGAGTTTATTCTTGCATTGCCAATGATCCCGGGGGCAGATTTCATTGGGAATTTTACAAATAACACCAGCAATCTACAAGTAAGCAATTAGAAGTTTGGTTTGCTTCTCTAGAATGAGATATTCTGTAATGACCTCTTGTGGTTTGCAGTTACTTTTCCCCCAACCACTAAAATCACAATCTCTTAGTGAAGTCTCATTTCCATTGCATATAACATCATCCATTAAGTAAACTGTTTCATTATCTGAGACATCTTGTGCATAGAATGAATTCCCACGTACTTCTGCTGCCCCCATAGAGAACCCCAACTCCTTACATGCAACATCAGCATTTCTGAGTCCAAACATATCATCACAAATGTATCCTTTCTTTCCAAACACTGTAAAATGCATGATTAACCCAATTTACAATTTCCATCACAATGTTTTACCTTGAACCTCTAGTCTTCCACTATGTGGATTTTCACCTCCCACCAACTGTAATTTGTAATCAAAAGCATCTGCAGTACATCCCTTTTCATCTAAACCATCTCCACAATCGTTAACTCCATCACATAATTTTTCCTTAGAAATACACTTCTTATTCTGACACAAGTGATGTGTGAAGCTATCACAACTAGTAGTAAACTTCTGGTTCTCATAGTAATCGTACATTGGAAGAATAATCAATGCTCCTGTTGTTCCAACATTTGAATCCAAAATATAACAAGTACCATCGTGCTGCCTGAAGTTAAATCCTTTGCAGTTCACTTTTGCACAATTGGCAGCACACCAAGCTAAGGTAACATTAGAGACTTTAAGATTTTCTAACACAGCTAATTTGGTACCGGCTGTTTTGACAAAATCTTGAAGACGAAGAATGCAATCAGTTTCGTCTGATCCATTGGGGCAATCCTACAAATATTCTAAATTAATTTTAAAAACTATAGGTTTGTCGTACTTGCCTTTTTGCCATTGCAAACTGCTATTTGCATAATACACTGGTTATTGCCACAATCAAAAGTTTGATTGGTGCATTTAACTGTAACTGGAAACATCGGTTTCTGTTGATTGTCTTGGTTGTTGATACCATTCAATTTAGATGGATTGTATGGTGGTGGTAAAGTTGTTGGATCAACCTCAACTAAGTCGTAATCTTCAAAGACGTAGTCGTTGTTTGGAATTATGCTGGGAAATGGTGGAGGCCACGGTTTTCTTTTGTTTTGTAAGTGGGACATAGTGAGACTTTCGTAGGATGGTGTTGTGGGTTCTGGAGGGAGTTGCCAGTAGCTTTTTAGATTTTGATCTAAATCAGCTTAAAAAAACATAAATATTAAATAGTTAAATTGATGCTACGGAGTTGACGACTTACGATCACTGGAAATTACTTGATTTGGTTTATATGTGTTGATGTAGCGTCCATTTTGTGGATTTTGTGCTTGATTTGTATTTGAGTATTGATTCCAGTTTTGATTTGGTTGGTATTGATTATTGAGCTGTTGGGGTTGATTCCAGTTGGAAGTTGGCACAGAATTAGGTTGATTCCAATTTGGATTTAAACCATAATCCCCATTATTTGGGTTTTGCTCATATTGACCTTGTTGATATTGGCCTGAATTCTGATTCCAAGCAGTTCTATTTTGTGGCTGATTCCATTTAGATGTTGGTTCATAATTAGGTTGCTTCCAATTCGAATTTGTATTTGATCCATAATGCCCTGAATTTTGAGTTTGCGGTTGATTCCAATTTGGGTATTGGTCAAACTGATTTAGTTGATATGTTCCAGGATTTAGATTCCAACCTGTCCTATTTTGTTGTTGATTCCAATTAGGATAATCCTGTCTTGGAGGTACAACAACAGCCGGTTGTTGTACATGACTGCCAGCTCCGCACTTGACATTTCCAATATGATCACATGTATTCAATGTAGTACTAAAATAAGTTCCAGGTGCACAATCCATCACAAACGACATTCCACTTCCACAACTCAAAAACTTCCCACAATCAACCGGATGCGCCATTAACCCACTAAATCCAGAAGGGCATTTTAAACCTTGTTGAGATCCTTCAACTGGATTCTCCCTACCAGTACTTCTTTCCGTCGTACTAGCTTGAACGTACGCTCCACTTGTAATAAATTTAGTCTGCTTTTTTTCTTCATTAACACACTGCACTTTGTGAGCATAATCACAAATATTTGTCTGCGAATCAAATAGAGTCCCAGGAGCACAAGCCATTTCAAACTGCCTACCATTATCACAACTTAGAAATTTAGAGCAATCTTGATAATGGGGGATAATTCCGGTAAATCCGGTTGGGCAGGAAGCATGTTCTTTTACTGTTAGCTTCTCATAACGACCTGTTCTAGGCCCACTGAGACAATTTACTTTACTGGGAAAATCACATTCAAGTGTTACTGGGTTGAAGAGAGTGCCAGGTGCACAATTCATTACCACTCCTCTTCCGTTCCAACAGTTTAGAAATCTGTTGCAAGAGGCTTCATAAGGAAACTGGCCAGTTGCACCTTGGGGACATTTAGAAGTTGGGACTGTTTGTTGAGGAACATTCTGTATTTTCCCCGAGTAATAATTCTCAGGAACTATTACATTGTGTTGGTAGTTGGTAGCAGGATTTCCAGCGGTGGGAATTGTCCGAGGAGGGTTTGGATTGTGGTATGATGGTCTTTGTGAATAAGAAATAGGTTGATAAGATGGAATAGATGTATGAATTAATTGAGGAGGATTTATTGGTTGAATTGGTGGATTCCAATAAGATGTTTTTGTACTAGCTGGCCTTTGGTATCCACCTGAATCCGGTCCTTCTTGCTTAACCGCATGGCAGTTCAAAGAACAAGTTACAGTAGGATGATTTGTTGGTCTATGTTGATAGAAAGGCCTCCTAGTTAGAGGTACTGCTTGTGCTTGAAAAGAATAACCAGTTGCGGAAACCACATGATCTTGATCCTGCCCATTAACTTCATCTATTTCGGTTGGATATCGTCTACCACTTGGAGCGTTACTTAATAAAGATTTGGAACTACTAAGACGACTTTGAGTTGGTTCCAAATCAAACTGTTCATGAGTCTGAGTATTCTGATTATAAATCTGCTTTAAATTATCATCATTCACATGCTGCTGTGTTTTAACATTGGTGTAATTCTGGTAGATTTGAAGAGGTGCTAAAGTTGTGGTGTCTGATTGCCATCCTAGTGTTTTCGCATCCCAAATGGGTTTACTTTTGGTTTGACCGGAAGTACTAGGAACATAAATCTATACCACCATTTTGAATTTTAGTAAAAATAAAAAAATAAAAAAGAACTGGATGCAATTTCCAAATTCTGGTACTTACTGCTTGTATAAATGTACAGAATACCAATATAAATACACATGACAAATAAATTTTCTTCATCTTGACATGTGCGTAAGACCACTGAATCGGTACTACTAAATTTTATGAATAATTCATTACTTCCAGGCTTTAAGATGAGTGTAAAGATTGTGCTTATCAATTTGTGTTGAGGTCAGTAGGGTTATTCATCTGCATTTGTATCCAGTTTGTAAACAGGAATTTTATAATTAAATTTGGATCTGACATTATTGTGCTAGTATTCATACCAGACTTGGGTTCTAATAATTTTATTATAATGAGAGTAATTAGAAGTCACTATTATTATTGGAAATTAATTCAGTAATCAAAAATAAGAAAAATAGTACTAATTAATCATAAAAATTCTACTGAAATCTAGTTGAATATGACACACAATTACCTCGTATTTGAATACACTAATACATTTGCAAAGATAAATCCACACAAATAATATAAATGCTTTATGTCAGTGGGTATTTCATTTGTTTTTACGGAAATATCAACAATTTCTTATCTTATGACTATTTGTGATTAACAAACTATCTCAATAAAGTCCAACTGAACTCAATTGAAACATTTAAGGTCGCATCCCGCCTAAACAAAATTGATAAAGAGAACTTAAGGAGTTTCAAGAGTCGAAAAGCTCAACAAAAGATGATGTATTAGATATTAGATAAAATTAAATATATCAAAAAAGTAAAAACCTTTTTCTTAATGATAACAACTCGATTCCCAATCCATACAAAACCACCTCAAAGTCATCGCCATTAGCAAAAACATTAATTCCCTTAATATCACTAATAGTAGAACAATGCACAGCTTTATAATCCACTTTTAATTCTTCTCTCACATTATACTCAAACATGATCAACTTCTGGTCTAAAGAAGATGTAAAAAAATATTTGTCACCAATGTAAGCGCCAGTTATTTGGGCACAATGTGACTCCACATTTTTATATTGATGCAAAACACTCAGCGTCTCCTCTTTTCTTGAATATTGGCATACAATTAAACATATGCAATTATCATCTCCACCAGTCAAACAATAAATTGTATCATCACCCAAATATTTAAAATCAAAAGCATTAACTCCAGATTGGTGTACTTTAACACTATAAAAGTATTTTGTTTTGCGGTTTTGTTCAAGAACTTCGGACAATTTCCAGAAACAAAGATGGCCGTCGGTTGCCATGGTTACCAAAAAAGAAGGAGCATTATTTTGATCATTTGGCGAAATCAAAGAGAGTTTAAGTATGCATTTTAAGTTGTATGTTATTACTTTGAAGAGGACTAATTTGTTATTTGTGATGTTGTAAATTTTTATAGTTCCATCGGAACAAGCAGCAAATACAAATTGCACCCCATTATTTTCAACACTACTCAAATCCATGATGCGAATTTCCTCATCCTGTGGTTCATAAAGCGAATGTAACTCTCGACAATATAAGTAGTCACCATTTTGTTTAAGTGCTAACAACCAGTAAATAATTTGACCGCGGCCACCAGCTGTTACAAAGTAATAAAAACTTGTGGAGGATTTGTCTGTTGTCTTACTGATAATATGCAAACATCTTATACTTGATAAATGTGACTTAATCGTTGCAACATTATTCAAATCAACTCCGCATTTTCCTTTTTCCGGTTTTAATGCAGTTGAAAAGCGTAAAGTTGTATCTTCACCACCTGATATGAACATAATCTTGCCCCTACCACTAACCTTTAAACATTTCATGGTATTCATCTCAGTTGAATGAATACTCGATGTTATCTCTAAAGGCTGCGTAGTCTTTAAACAATTCACTGCTTTATCCCGAATATACGCAAAATGATTACTAAAATAGTCCCATGATCTATGCCCGCCACCAACTGTAGTCTTAAATAATTCTAGTCTTTTGTCGTAATTCCATAAAAGCATATCGTTCCCTAAAAAGCCTAGTATTATATTGTCCTTAATCTGAGAAGCTAACCATGAAAATGGTAATACATCAGAAGTAATAGGAATTATTTGTGAAGTTGAGGGATCAATGTGGTAATTTCTGATTGTAGAATTCCTACCTAATGATACTAAGACACTTTTGTTTGCATTCCAGTGCAGTTGTGTGATACCTAAATGAGAATGAGCTTTACGAATTGAGTGGCTTGGGGACGTATTCTCCATTTTAAAAAAGTGTAGATGACCTTTCCGGTCGCCAACTGCGAAACCAAGGGAAGGAATGCAGCATGCAGCAGTGGACCAACGTTCCTTTGATGATGGTAATACATATTTTCCTATATAAATAGTATTTCATTATTTACAACAGAAATTTCAATATCAAAGTACTAACCTATCAAGAGTAAACCCTTTTTGACGTTCGGATATTTATTAACAAGTTCTTCACTTGGTATATGTAATTTCCACAAATACAAGATTCCTTCGAGACCGCAAGTTAAAACATGTTGACTTGTCATCCAATGGATAGCAAATATTCGCCTTTTATTGGGAATAGAATGTTGAAATTCTTCTCCTAATTCATTATTCTCCAAGGAAAATATTCTAATATTGCCATTTATACCTAAAATACACAAAATTTAAGCAACTATTGAATAATAATTTAAAAAAACATTGAAAGAAATACTAACCAGCCAAAACAATTTGTTTCCTGCACAAAGAAACCTCTAAAAGCGCATAACTCTTAAACTCGTTAAAACAACCAACTTTAAAAACCAAATTCGTCTCTTTACAATAATGTATCAGACATCCGCTCTCACAAATGACAACTACATCTTCATTATATAACACAACTAATTTCTTGGGTACTTCCCCCTCAGAAATCTTTATTTTCCTTGTCACTGAGTCATCTACCAAAGATAATCTTGTAATGCTTGCATCAGATCCTCCACTTACAATCAAGTTCCGTGTTTCATCACTTTCCAAACTCCACACACTTCCTCCATGATGAACATTGTAGGTTTTAATAAGATTTCCGTCAAAATCCCAAATATTAACCCTTCCATCTTCTCCTGCAGATAACAAATGCTTGGTCAATATTTTTCCACAAAACACACGTGCCATATGTCCATTTAATTTATGTTTAACTAAGATTGCTGTTAATTCAGTGTGAGACTCTTGATTGCATAGATTTCCATCAACTTTCCAAAGTGTGACTGATCTATCATCAGATGTACTCAATATGTGAGAGTTTAAATAAGTTATGGAGAATAATACACCCTAAAACATGTAATTTCTAGTTGTATTCATAAAGGAAAAGAATGCTAAGGGCATACCTCATGTCCTTGAAGTTTGTATAAAACCTCTCCAGAAAAATATGGTTTCCACACTAGTATCTCAGAGAAAACAGTTCCACTAAATACAACACACTCTCTAAGTGTTTCAAAGGCAACATGTGCACAATATAGAATACATTTTGTATCACATTTATTTTGTGTTAACATTAATGTTTCATTATTATAAAATTCTACATTGTTATGCATGGTTACAATAACAAAATTATTATATTGCAACCATTTTGTGACTAATATCCAATCATTCATTGGAATTCTTATTTCAATTGATAGAAAATCATTATTATCTGCCTCTTGTAGCTGTATAAAGAATGATTTTAGTATTAAGACTTCATTTTCAGCATTTAGAAGAATATGAGATCCTGATGAATTAACTTCAATGCCATGTATTCTCAGGCCATTAAAAAGCGTATCTTTCCTCAGCAGTTTATTTGAATTTAGGTCAAAAGTGTGAAGTTGAGAACCAATTCCTAGAAATGTAATAGTTTCATCATATTAAAATCAGTATTTAAATGTGTTTACCTGCTAGAAAATAATCTTTGTAGATTTTTAAGGATGTCACATCTGTTTTAATTAGCTCTATCTTAAATTCCATCATGGACAGCCGTTCTGC
>JAODIE010000002.1:2825663-2895188 GCA_027575565.1 Diploeciton nevermanni | reverse complement strand
TGAGAACGTCTAGTAACTTATTAATGGCATTCCCAACAGCCAGCGCTCAAAGAGGTAGTAAACCCAGTATAAAATTAAATACACATATTGAATGTGTGCCTCATTTGTTTCTCTATTTCATCTCCAGAACTAACAAATCGTAAGATTTTAGAAGAGCTTCAATTAAAGAAGCAACTCCTCTTGAAACAAGGAGTTGCTTCAACTTTGAACAACTCACCATTACCGACAATTGGTGTCAATAACACTGAGGCCCACTCAATGAATGCAGCCCAGAGGAGCACCCTTCAGACTGCCAATTCTCAATCTACTGGATTTTTCATATCGCAAGACTCTTCATTTGGTAATTTAATATTGCCAGTCCTACCTAGGTTCGACAACGGTAAGTAATGTGGCCTTGCATGAAGTTAAGGCATTTGGAGGAGTTACTGCAGGGAATAGAGGAGTTTCACAAGCCAAAAGTGCACTTGGAACAATACATAACACCATCACATTTAGGATGTCACATGTTACACACTATTCAAGTAAGGCATTTGAAATTGTATACTATATTTTAGTCTAAAATATTTGTATGTTCAGAGTCAATATGGTGACTTTGATGGTAAATTAGTAGCAGATCTTGGAAGTGGCTGTGGTGCGCTGTCCATTGGGGCAGCAGCATTGGATGCTGCACTTATTGTGGGCTTTGAAATTGACAGAGAGGCAATTGATATTTTTACAACTAATTTAGAAGAGCAGGATATTACTAATTGTGATGTTGTTCACTGTGATGTAGTTAAAGATATTCCTGACAAGTAAGTTTGATAATATATTTCATTTCTGTGAATCTAGTATCATAAAATTTAGGTTTAACCAAATGTTTGACACTGTAATAATGAATCCACCATTTGGGACTAAAAACAACGCTGGAATTGATATTCAATTCTTAGAACGTGCTTTGAAATTATCTAATAATGTTGTTTATTCATTGCACAAAACTTCAACCAGGTATTATATCTAAATCTTCACATGGAATTTACAAAAATACATTAAATATATATCAACTTTGGTATTTTCACAGAAAGCATCTTCTTAAAGTAGGTAAAGCAGCTCAAGCAGAGTGTGAAGTCTTAGCTGAGTTGAGGTATGATCTACCTTCCACTTACAAGTTCCATAAGAAGACATCAGTGGACATTCAAGTTGACTTCATTCGATTTACAATAAATCATGATGACAAACAATTAGTTTGTTGAAAACTATTGCATTTGGAGTGGTTTCTATATTGTATTAGTTGTTATTTTTATATTAAGAAATTGTATTTCTATGTGTTCACAATTACAACCCAATTCATAATAAATAACACTTCGGCTAAGGGAAGGGAACAAATGAAGATATAGCCGTTATTTCATTGCCTCTGTTGATTTTTAATTAATCCCCAATGCGTAAACAACGTAGAAATGAAGTTACGAAATCATCTTTATTTCCGCTTTTCTTGTGAGTTTCTGTATTGGCACAAAGTATACAAAGCATTTTTGTCACGAGGGTGAATATTGATACAATAAGATATCTCCAGCAAAAACCATATCTGTGAAATAGACTTTGGGGCTGTATTAAAAATTAAACTTCGATTCCTCATAAACCAATTGATCTATAATAATTTTACTGCAGTTGTTTCATCAATTTCATACATAATTGATAGCACTGCAGGGGTCTATGCCAATATGCCAACTCCAAATAAAGATTGCATCACAGAATTTTCATTTTCTATTATAATATATTAGTGCACAATCTAGGCGATAATTTTAATTACAACATATGTTTATTGTAATTTGACTGAAATTTCTCACTCGCTTTATTATTAAACGATAAGGTATGTTACCTTAAATTTGAAGAACAATGAATAATATAAATTAAAACTATGAAAGGTACTATAAACAAAACATCATACTTCTTTATTCCGTACACTAATATACCATAAAACTCACCTGGTAAGTGAATAAATCAATTAGACACTCAAATCACTATGAACAATAGGAATAATTATTCTCAAAAGAACACATAAGCCAAATACATATATTCAACTTAAAGAGAATCATAAAATAAATGTGAACACCCCCATTATTCAATTATCATACAAAAATATGTTATCAATTATTCTGTAGTACTAGAAAAATAAACTGCTGCGAACATGTTAATTGCATTGCCTTAACAGAATACGTACAATTAGTGATTGTTAATTACAGTATACAAGATAGGATTACAATCTATCAATTATTATTACTAGTTGCGTATTAATTGATTGATTAATTGATGAGATTTTCATCGGTGCAACTATGGAAGCCGTTCCGAGCATATTGAGTGCATGAGTGTTGTTAATCGAATTGTGCGAATTTGGTTATCATGTTAATGAGAGGCATTGTTATTCGACAAAAAAATGAAGATATTCCTCTGAATTGTTAATGAAATTGCGATTGTTGCTTCATTCTTGTATTTAATGTGCGTTATTGCTTGTTATACCTAAAATTATTGTCTCTGTGTCATAGCAAAATATGTTTTGTTAATTATAAACAAATTATTACAGATTAATGTTAAATTATTATTAGAATTACAAGTATGTAAACTACAATTGATTTCGCAAGTTTTATTTGTGAGATTTTCGTTGATTCCTCGTGATAAAACATGAAAAATTAGCAAATGTAGTTCAATTATATTGCAGAATCTTATTTTTAGTAACATATAAAATAGTAAATAAATGATTTACTCTCTTTTTAATAATTAATATATATTATATAAAACATCATCAATAATATATGTAATTAATAATTAATATGACACATTTAGAATCTATCGTCGAAACGATATCATTAGAATTTTGTTACAAATCGCTTCTTCAAATTACTTGTCAAACAACGTTTTTAAATTTGTTATTAATTATATAGCTACCAACATTATTCTTGCGATCGTATGCGTTTGTTTTAATAAATATATCTCTGTTATTCAAGTTATAAGTAATAATAAGTAAAGTAATACAAACAAACATTAACTTGCCTTTGCTCTCATTATTGCAGACGTTTCGCACAGTCAAAAAGGAATCACGCGCAAAATTAACCACTGGTTGAGGACACAACCAAAATGTCTTTGACAATTGAATTGTGAATTTCTACATATGGTCATTCGAACACTCACTCATTCATTCAATATTCATTTCAGATCAAACTGCACTTCTTGCGCATCTTTTTTGATTATTGCTCAGATAATATTAACAATAACTATCTACCTTTTGCAGCACTGCAAATTACGCGTAACTAAATATAGTCCTTCTTTAAATAAAAATCAATTGATTGTAAGTAAGTACTTTCTATAGATTCTTAGAAGGATGAGTAAATCAAGAACTAATAATTAAGATGCCACAAAACACAGACAAAACCTAAATCGATGTTAATTTCAATTCAATGATTGAATAATAAATAACAATAGTTGAAGTACAACGTGAGACACAGTCTGACAATTGATTGTCGACTGCTAAGAAATTACAGAAATCTGTAATTTACTTGTAATTAAATCTGAAGGTTTTGTTTCGTGTTTCTTCGACGGATTGCACACGGTCACGCTTCACTCACAAGAGATAAATGGAAAAGAAAATACATTTGAAACAGTAAATGTAAATATCGTCAAATAAACTATGCACAAATTCGTAAAACGACAAAATTCATTGCACTCCGACGTTAAACTCAATCTCGTTATCGCAAAATTTACAAAAAAAAAAAAAAAAAAAAAAAACTAACAAACATATTAGAACTATACTCTACTAAGGTATTAATAAACATTTAATATATAGGTAATAATATATAGCAATAATTCTTCTTCTTTAGATCAATGCAAATGTAGTGAGTATTCTTTTCATTTCTTTTCCTTATACTTTGTTATTACGTGCCTAATATTTCTTACTTTTTGCGGTTAAAGCTGAACAACACATACACACAATAAACACACAATTTTATAAGTAATAAGTAAAGTTAATTTAAAGAAACTTAATTAAACTGTAGCAACGCATCAAACTAAATTCACAGGGATCTGCAATTTTATTTCCAGAGATCTGTATCAATCATCCCTGTAGAGATAGTTCTCTCGAACTTCCGAATATCAAGCTTAATTAACTTTCGAGTTTCTTCTAAGGCACTGATTTTTGTAAATTCTTATTGGCACATGACGCTTTAATTTTTTTGTTTGTACTTAATGATTGTATCGTTTGCTATTTGTCCGTTAAATATTCGATCAATGCACAATGCGCAGGTTTAAGTAACATTTGGTTAACAGAATTAACACAGTTAACAAAACGCATTTGTTTGGGCGTTAAGAAACAATAAACTAAAAGTATACTAACCAGATTCGTTGCTTGGAGATAATGTAGATGACCTGTAGATGATGATTTATGCTGCTGCTGTTGTCACCCACTCGTTGCAAATTTTTGGATTTCATTCGAGCATCAATAAATTTGATTTCGTTGTCGCATATTCTATGCGCCATTTTGCTCGCCAACCCAAGGATGATACACGATGAGTGATTAGTAGTAACTAAAGTGTTATGGTTAATTCGAACTTGCAGTAGTCTAGTAGAGACTGTGAGTATTTGGTGTTAGCATACATCTGCCCGCGTCCCCCAAGATGGTTATCGTTGACGCCGCCTCCAAGCGGTGGCGATGTTATTGCACGGCGATGGACGACGAGGAATCTAGTGCGATTTTTTCTAGTGTTTTTGTTTGATTAGGATAACACATTCGATCGCCGATGGTGAAGTGTTAAAAAAGAGAAGAAATATGTTAGTAAATCGACATTTCGGCAATATTTCCTAATAGTAAATCACATTAGAATACAAATCAAAAGTACAAACAATCAAGCACAACCCAGCAAAGCATGCAAACAATAGATAAAGACCATCATCGGCGGCCATCTATGTAGGGATAAAAGTTATGCATATTGTTTATACCTTGCATTTGTCATACACGCACGCGCCGCACACACACTACTACTTAAATGTGAAGAAAGATCCATCACAATGTAAGAACTGAATTAATAACAAACAAAAACAAAGAAAGCAATTGATTAATACCAGTGTATTGGTTTGGTTGTGATACGAACGGTGTCATTTGAATTACTTGAAATTAGATCATCAGAGTAAGGTAAAGTATTGCTCATTGCAATTCAAATTCAATTATGGGACACAGAACAGCAGCATGTCTTATCGTTTGATCAGTTCGCCAAAATATGCAAACGATTAATAATATTAATGAATTATCTTGCTGCACGCACGTGGAAACGGCCATCTTAGACCCCCCCCAGCAATTAATAGGAAATCAGCAAGTCAATAAGTAATAAGAATTAAGAGACTTTCTTAGATCGGTGGTGGTTTTAGTGGTGACTGTTATGTACGTATTATTCTGGCCAGATTGGTTATCAACTACGTTCCTAGTTTCGAATCGGATTAATATTATTATTATTATTACTTTATATGTAACATTGTGCGTCGTGGCGTTACTCGTCCAGGGCACGATTAGTACATCTAATGATTATTATACGTGGTTCATTTGTTAAGCGTTAAATTATAGAGTCGATTGTGTTAAGTGCGAACGATGAGAGTAAAATGTGCGAGACATGAATTAAGAGAAAAGAAGTTGGCGGGATTTAAACAATCGATGTTGTTAGCGCAATGAGAATTCGTGTTAAATTAACTGATAACGCTAGAATTGTTTTTTGTACAAATATATTATATTCGTCTGCTTGCTTCTGCGTCGCTAAGAGAAAACGCGGCGACACATTCCGTGCGCATTTTTTTATACAACATAAATACAAAAAATAGATATAGATATTTTTATAATACGGACTAAACTAATCGTGTAGATGAATTAGAACAATGCACGCCTTCGACTTGTGCGTCAAAGCACGTGGATTTCCGCTAGAAATGCCACTTTCACGAGAAAGAAGGACTTTGCCTGGTTTAACAAAAGAAATAATCTAACAAACGTAATAAATTATGTACATAATGTGTTTCCAACTGAGTTGTGATGGTGATGTGTCTTGAACACTAACATCATAATATATATATATATATATATATATATATCACAAAAATCAAATAAAATTTGCAAATTTAAACAAAACGCTCAACAAAATCGAGTATTATAGTTGGAAGAAATGTGAATAAGGATATAAGACGCATCTATCGGTAAGTGTATGATTTCCAAAGACTAGTTGCCACGTGATGCATTCGTTTACTCGTAATTAGATTAAGTACCAATCCAAGTGAAATTTGTCATATTGGGTTCTACATTCTTTTCGCAGCCTCCTAGGGTGAGATAATCGGGCATTATCTATTTCGGGTATAAAATGAGTACACGTTCGGCCAGACTCGTTTACGATTTGCGGTTTCGTACATGTAGTCAGACGGATATTCTGTATAGGGCAAAGAAAACGAAATTTCATCATTTGGGTTTGCAAAATCGCAGTGTTAATCGTTGTGGTTTGTAGCCAAGAGCGAGCATAAACCGAGACCATTTTGGTTAAGAATGTCACAACGCGCTTTATGGAATGAAATATTTGCAATAAATTAGCTTCAGTCCTAAAAATTTATGGTGGATCTAATGCTAACCGTGCTAGTCGTCATTAATTTTGCCCAATTTCATCGAATCATATCATTAAACTTGGGATTTAAGCAAAGAAAAAATTGGAAAGTCCTTCTTTCCCTTATTCTAATTGATTAAGGCATGTGTAACGGACTTGAATATAAATAAACTTTAGAATAAAATTCAAGTCTTATAGTTTAGAACTCGTACTTATCTCGATAACGCTTAACTTAGAAAATACATAACTAGAAACAAGAAAAAGAAAACATCTAACATATTGCAATAAAAATAAGAGAGCCTTCAATTGTTATCCAATTTGTCTCAGAAATGTTTGTTAAAACTGTCACAACCCGTGTATATATTCATCTGTTCATTTTACGTTCATCTGTGACTACGATCCCACCTTTTGTACTACTCTCGGTGGAATACTATTATAAGATATGAAATACTGTGCTTTAAATTTGCTTGCCAACGAAATATAAATTCACACCTACTTGTATATTGTACGTAATAATAATAATAATAATATTAAGTTAACGATTCATGACCGTGATCATATCAATCATCAAATGATTTCCACAACAATTGGTTATCGTCACTTGTTCTGTTCTCGTCTCTTAATTGTATTTTACTCAAGCTAGAAATGTACGTCCGTCCATTGTATCTATGTACACCTTGGTGTGTCAATTGTTTCTTGTGTTTTTGTTCGGAATCAATTCTTCCATAAATATTGTACAACAACCAGACTAAAATGCAGCACATTCACAAAACGAACAACTTCTAACAACGTTCGCACCAAGACAAGAAATCATAAAAGTACAAAAATAAGAGAAGAAAATAAAAACAAACATACGGTTTGTGTAACTAACCTTATGCGTTTAGATTTTTGGCAACGGAATTTCATGACTTTGTGTGCATTTCCGGGCGAGCGAGAGTTAAAATGGTGTAAAGAGTGGGCGACATCTTGTCATCAAGTATCAAAAAGAAAATTTTAAAAAAAAAAGAGAGACTACCCTACGCATTGTTCAACTAAAAATCAATGTCACTTTATAAAATGATTTAACTAAAGAGAAAAATCTCCAATTGTGTCTGGAACTGGATTATCTTAGTTTTTACTACTAGATTAACGTAAAAAGTAATTATTCATGCTTCAATTTGAGTGTTTTGTTTCACAGCTGCAAGTTGATTCTTTTGCTTTGTTTGACTGCAATCATCAGTAGGTAATTTGCTTTTTATTCGAGATTCGAGTGGGTGAGTTTTGTGCTTATGACAGAGCGCCCGCTCTTTGGTATGGATGCTCTCGGACCTGGCCCAGATGCCGGCGCTGCTTGGCAGCTGCCGCCGCCGCGACCGCTCCCGCCGCTATAAAAATTCATAACATATAGCATTTGTCGGTGTGCACACCTTAACATGTCAACAATTTTATCGTGATTGCTTCATATTCTCAATTAGATTCACTTAAATGAAAATGAATCAAATCGTGGACACCAAGTTGTAAATAATATTCTGCTTATAATAAGCTGAATGAGGTAACGATGATAATACTCTACGCGAACTGCTATCAATTTCCTACTTCTATTTTGTATGAATTAAAACTACGAATAAAGCTTAAAAATGACGTATATCTTGTTGAAAACTCGCAATCTTGTCTTTGAAACACCTTTCAGTCATTAATTGACTTTGAATCCATCCAAATCCCTTAAAAATACCTTATATCCTAACAATTTGTGATAAAATGCAAGAAATCAAGCAGCTTGATTTCTTCTCTAAATTTTCTGCTTATTCTCTAGACCTCTAAAAGTCTACTTTGAATATTTAAAGCTTTTCTAGCAGGCCATATTGTCATACTAATAGATTATGTTTCGTAAAGCAATCTCTTCTGCTTTGATCAAGATCATACTACATACGAACGGTATATAAATAAACATTACTGTAATTTGTATAAATGACTGACGATAACACGCTGCCGGTGGTGTAAACGGTGCGCGTTCTCTTTTCTTACTTGTGTAACTCATTTGCGTTTAACTCTATACGTTAAAAACTATCACAGATTTTTCAAAATAAACTTTCAAAAATTCATGCAATTTTCTGCGCTTTCCACTGTAAGGTCTTTTGCTGCGTTTATGGCACTGTAACCGGCTGTGGTAACGGACGCATAAGACAAACTCGTTTTTTGCACATCTCAAGTCAGAAACATGGAAAATTTCTAATTAGAAACTTAGCTAAACTACTTTTGCTCCATGTTGGATTAAAAAAGAAGAAGAGTAAGCTTTAAACCTGTATGCCATGTAGATCTATGATAATTTGTTTTCACTATCAAGTGTTTTCCTCCTGTTTTCCCACGTCTCCCTTGTTATTGACATAAACTTTCTTCTTCATCGTTTGTGACACTTTTTAGTCCTGCCTGTTAACGAACGACAAACGACTTGCATGTCGGTGATCAGAAATGGAGCGACAAAATAAAAATCTTTGTAATAAAAAAAAGGTAAAAAGAGAAAGGTTCAACGAGCAAATAACCCACCGGAATGATCGGCCGTGGCGTATTCGGTGAGAAGCGGCGATGCCGCTAACGCTGCATAGTTGGTGTAATCCGGATAGGGCGTGTAGATAAGACTGTGTGGATCCCCAGGGCTGAGCAGGGATCCAGGCGGCGCGCTGCCATTGAGAATGGAGGCGGCTGTTGTTGGCACACTCATGCGCGGGGACAGGATCAGCGGGGCACCGACGGCAGGCGTTCGCATTGGTGTCGCCAAGCCGGGTATCGCCGGCGAAAGGAGGCGTTGCGTCTCAGCTGCCGCCGCTGAAATCGCTGCCCTGCGCCATTCTTCATCACAAGCTAAAAACAGGTATGATTAGTAATTCTCTTTTGATTCATATGAAATGGTAATATTGATAGGTACCTGCTGCCGAGTTGCTCTTGCTGCTTGAATCGCGATAAGTGCCGTTGATAATGGCGAGTTCCATCAGTTGACGTTTCTTGAGTTCATCTTCACCATCAGCTTGCTGCAAAAAATAAAAATCGCAAAATAAAACAAAATCGAAGAAAGTCGTTTTCTCTAAATGAGCGACAGCGTTGGAAACGAGTGAGACATGTTATGACCAGCATCATCATTCTTTGCTGCCCGTTGGTCCATTTATTTGCTTTGTTGCCTTCTTGACAACCCGCTACGCAGTAGACATTCAACAACTAAATAAACACCATCAACATATCTAGACATTGCAACACTACAGTGTAGAGAAATCTCAAGAAATTAATCAAGAGCATCACTAATGTAAATCCTCAATGCTAGAGAGAACAGCTTGTTTTCCACTTTTTTGCAAATGCAAATCAATGGTTTTAACAGAGAATTAAACTCATTAAACTAAGCAAACATCAATAGGTCGACGAATACATGCATGATTTGTTTGCTATGATCTCATCATCATAGTGTACATGTAGGAATAATGTCGTAAAGTGATATAGGAGTCAAATTAGATGAGATTAGAATTCATTATGCTTACAGGTACAAGTAGCTTCTTGACTTCTTCAACAGCCCTCGCCAATTTAAGCTGAGCACGATTTTCGGTGTCCTCAACAGTAAGCAGGACGTGGAGTTCATCTGCAAGGTGCTCCCAATTTGGTTTACCTCTATTCTGATCTTCCTGCAACATAAATACAGTATACAAATACAGAATGTTGTAATGAGATAATGTGTGTGGGATTTAAAAATAGGACAAACTAGTAAATTCGCTTATCATTGAAGGTAATCTGTTCATCTATGCGGCAAGCAGATGTATTTATATTCTGTCTACCTCGATTCAAATTGGCCGCTTACAGAATGTTCACTTTTAAAATAATAATGCATCACATGTGGCTCCCATGAAGAAAGTCACGATGCGAAAGATCAAGTTAAGCGTGGAAAATTGTATTCTAGATGTAGCCCAGTTTCAGGTGGAAAATGTCTCCGATCTATGACATCTCTAC
The DNA here is from genome assembly GCA_027575565.1 of Diploeciton nevermanni. Lineage (NCBI taxonomy): Eukaryota > Metazoa > Arthropoda > Insecta > Coleoptera > Staphylinidae > Diploeciton > Diploeciton nevermanni. The sequence goes on along the minus strand of JAODIE010000002.1, from coordinate 2,884,629 downwards.
AAGTGAGAGATAACCTAGAGCATCTTAAAATGACCTAAATCTGCGTGCAATTCCCCGAAGACACCCACAAATTAGCTCATAATCCACTGATACATCTTACTCGCTATTAATAATATTCATTGATTTCGGAGGCTTTGGAAGTTGCAATCGAGACACTCAGTGTAAGCACCCACGCATTTCCGTCGAAGCAAGTTTTGCTGGCACACAGTGGCGACGTTTATTTTTCACGTAGGGATTATTCAGAGATGTTTGACTTTAATTTTGGCTCGTAGCCAACAGCGAGTCGAATCATGAAGCACCAGCACACGCAGAGGATAAGTGGAAAACCGAGCACGATGCGCAACTTTAATAAAATAAATAATAAAGGTGGCTTTTAGGCAGCGCACACATTTTTAGCCGCCGCCTTTTTCTCGAGACACTAATTGGAAAACTAATGAATTGGAAACGATGTGTAGCGTAGATAACCAGCAAATAACACTTAAATGTTTAGATGTTTGAGGCATTTCCATACGTAAATGATTGAGAATTTTACACAAAAATCATCATAATACGTGATGAATAACTGAGGACAGCCATCTTGTTTAATTGCAAACCACACATTCTCAGTTCTGCGATGAATATCAAACAGATCTTCCATAAACGCCTATCTATCTCTGCTCGTATTGGCCCATTACGAATTTCATAAAAGAATGATAGTCTACCGCCGCACGCGGTAATCATGAAAGCAACGCACTGAAATTAATTAAAGGCTGCATTCAATTAAGTGCCAATGCATACAATGCCTGTTGGATCTTGCGATAACTCCCTGCAACTGTGGGCTTGCTAGTGATAATTGGCCAGAATTAGAGTTAAATGACTCGTGCCCAGCGCCAGCTATTAAGCATAAAATGGCGGCAGAAGACGGGCGCGGTAATTACCAAGGATGGAGGGAGAGTGTAGAGACGACCTAACAAATTATGACAATTCGGATTAGGAGTTTATTATTATTGGATAATAATAGACCTTTTGCCAATTAAAATAAGCAGCATCTTCGGACATAGATTTAATGATGCAAAGATTCATCATTAAATTCTTTGTGACTAAGTTTCTTTCTGGTATAAAAACTTGTAGAAATTACCACCAGAACTAGAGAAAAGAGATTGTCAATACAAGTAGCCATATATGGATCAACTGAAGTCCCTGTCTAGACTGATCCACCACCAGGATGCAAGAAAAGAGATGAAGGCAACATTGACTCTTAACGTGATCTGCACATTTCATTAATCCTAATTGAAATCTCAGCAGTGATAAACGCATTACGGAGTCACGACTGAATTGATGTAATGTCATTTGCTTTTGGTTGTGTTAATGATCATGCCCAGACGCACCTTCTTTTTGTCCCTCATAGAGCCCTTCCCTCTGACCATAATCTTACAGCCGGTTTCCTGCTCCAACTGTTTGGCCGTCATGCCGCGCGGGCCCAGGATCCTTCCTACGAAGTTGAACTGAAACACGTAGAAAACGGTTTAATTTAAAGATTGAGGAACACAAAATAGTGAACACAATGAGACATGGTCCACTGCCATCGATCAACAATGCATAACAAAAATAAACATGGCGATACAACGCATGACTTATAGTAAGAACTATTATTATTCTTTACCTATTTTTACATCTGCAGAAACTCTAAAATTAGTTTTGATTAAATTGAATATTAGTTGATTAATTTATTCATCTAATTCCATCTTGTTGAGGAGAATAGAGTTCATTTAGTGATGAAGGGTGCATTAGTGGTAATGGGAATACTCACGTCTGGATGTTCTTTGACCGGGACGTAGACCTTCTCAGTGAGTGTTGTTACGGTGCCCTCGGCGTCTGGCAGCACGAGGGGCTCCTTCTTGACGCCGTTGATTTGAAACAGGCTTGCCCTCACTTTTGCTATTTCTGTAACCAGCAGAAATAGACGAGCAATTAGATAACGCATTCGATTACGTCCATTAAAGCAAGAGGCATTATATGCCAGATGGTTATATTAAAATATAACCAAGTTAACCTAACCTCCCTCCCTCTTTATTGATACATCGTGATGTATAGTATGAATTTTAAAATTAGCTCAGGTGAAAATGAGTGAAATCATATTGACTCCATCTCAATGGCCAGCTGTTTCCTAGAGAAAGCATTTTCCAAATAAGTCGCAGATTTGACATGGCGAGAAAATATAAATATCATTTATGGATGACTATCCGGCGGATTTTTGTACATGTCACGTCGTCAAATCCAATTAGTATTCAGTTTGTGTTTTGCACCCGATGGGCATTCCTCAGTAAACGCATCGTGCGGCTAGTTAAATGCTTATCGAATGAGAACAAAAGGTACTAAAGTAGTTAACTGCAAATAGCTCATACTAATAACGGCTGTAGGTAGTTGAAGAGTTCCAACCTTTGCTTGAGACCAATGACTCGAAGCAAGCGGATTATATTTGCAACGTACACACCAAGTGCGAATAGAAAGGTATCTATCTAAATGCATAATCGTTTCCTGTGGGCATTGACAATCACTTCCTTTTTGGCCGAGAAAATTCGACATAATTAAATCCATACCTTAAATACTAAAATTGCCAGAAGTTTGTTGTAATTCAGGTGATATTTTTACATGATATCTCCATAAAGGAACCATTTTGTAAAAAGCGTAATTGAAGTTGCCTATATTAGGCACTCAACCATTTTGTTTGTGATTTAATTTAATTTCCAATTTAATATTCGAACATTCAAGCCCAAAGATGGAATTGTATGCCATTTCGCTGTCCGAGTCCAACACGGATGTTCGCATTCTTACATTCTTTATAATAATTTCTCGACGCGGCGTCGCGCTTGAATGCACTCGACGATTGTGGTGGTCATTTAATAATCGAAATTTCGTGTACGCGACACAGGCCAGTACGATACGATACAGTTACTCGCCTTACATACTCATCCAACAACTCGTGTCTCCGCATTATGCAGCTACCAAAGACACACTGAAACTCACACCTGTTACGTTACAACAGCAAAATGGTACGCCCGACATTGATCTTGAGCCTGCAATTTACACCATCGCAATCCTCGCTGGATTAGCAAGCTGATGATGTGAAAATGTCGCGAGCAAATCATCATGGTATTAGAATAAACGCGAGTTGTTGCTAACAGATGGTTGCATCGTGCTGGTCAATTGGTATGGAGTAGAAGGAAGAAAAGAAGAACGTGCAAGAACTGCCCAAAGAGGATGTGATGATTCGGTTATACCAAAAAGACCAACAAGAAGCTTGAGATAACATACGATTTTTTTTATGTACTAGTAAGCAATTAATATTACATCCCAACAACTGAAAAAGAAAGCAATTGGGCAGTAGAATGGGTAGGGAATGAGATTGGTTCAGCTTTAAAGATGATACACAACCAATTCAGAACCGCTAGCTAGACTTGGCCAAAAAAGTGGAAATCATATTGGTATGCAGGATGAAATAAATATCTGCTTGGAGATAAGAAAAATTCAGAGATATTTTAAGTCATAAAAGTTGAATAAATCCTTTGCGTAGGAGAGAATTTCAGTCTTCTTAAACACCTTTTACTTTTATCTTGATTTGAATGGCATTTCAACTTATAAATTGCGGCTGTAATTGTGGGAGTTTTATTCATTCTTATTATATGCGTTAAATAATGAGTGACACAAACATCGTGTGAAGCCTATATACCGCAACACAATGGCATTATAACCTAAAAGAATCCTACAGTATTCTAAGCAACAGAAGCTACTACACCTCTTTGCTATTTAATTTAAATTCATTGCAATCATAGCATTCAGTGATAAGTACAAACACGGAAGTTGAACATGATACAATAGAGCACTAATTGCATTCATGTGTTGAAATTTGTGTTTAGGTTACTACTCTATCAGTAGAAAGTTGAAACAACTGATTTCTTTCAGTTGCCAATAACCTAAATTGAAAAGCTAGCCAAAGACCCAAATCGTATTTAAAACGCATATTCTCAATTTGCAAAATAGCTCTTTGATAATTCATGCGTAAAAATCATTTTAGTAAAATTTTATTTAATGGCTGCCGGAAACGCAGGTATACGCGCAATATGTTCGCAACAGCGCACGAGGAGAAAAATACGCGACGAATCGTTTCGGTGTGCTCGTTAAACGTTAAATTTAGATCCGAGGATTATATCCAATTGTTAACTTTAGACAGAGTTTGATGTGACTGTGTGCTAGGCAAAGCATAATAGAAAACTCTTGATTTGAAGAAAAAGTTAAGCACAAACTGTAAAGTTCTTAATTTATTCTAGATTCTTGTAGTTATAACCTCAAAAAATGTGAAATGTCAAATTAGAAGTGAAAAAACTAGTTGTAATAGTTTAGTTGTAACAATTAGTTTTCCTAATAACGACCAATAATTATCGCCACGTGCTGACATGTTGACAGGTTAGACAGAAACATCCAAAATGGTTTCCAGTATTTGTAAGAAGATTTATAACCTTCAAAACCCCCACATAATTTTTCCTTCTTTTGCCCCTAGTCCTACTAGTTTCAAACCTCAAAATATAAAAAATTGCATTCAAAACTAAACACACATAAAAACCGTCCTAAGCTAATCAATATCATGTTGATAGGTATAATGTCCTATCAAATCGGTATGATTTCTCGCACTTCATTTAAATTCTCAAGCGCATTATGATCGTTGCAAATTGACAAATATCTCGACGCTTTGGTGATTTACAATCATTTAACGCAATGACGATGCATTCGCAATCACTTTTTTTGTCTCGGCCTCTCACGTCGTCCACGATGCGAAGGTCGTTCCTATGCAGTTAGAAACATTAGCGAAAAACGTGTTTGCATAGGTTTGTGATACTCACATACATACATGTAAATACATCAACATTAATCAAATAAGGTTTAATAATAACCAAGCTTGTCTAATTTGACGCTAAACTTCCTGTAATTGCATTTCTTTGCTCCAACTAAACTTCTAACCTTAAAAATGATGCTCTAGAAATATTTCTGATTTATTAATATCGTGTTGATATCTGATCGATTTCTTCGACCGAAATGTACAAATTAACTTAGCTAAGGTTGCACAAATCAGATTACTATTTGAATGCCAAATACCGATTGCAATTAATTGATTTACAAGTTTATCTAATTTGTCCTCAATCCACTTATTATTATATTATATATTATCCACTTTGTGTTGGTATTAACAGTTTTTAATGCTAGTTATATTTTCTCCAAACACACCTCCAAATTGATGTCTGCTGGAAAATTTTTATACTACCACTATCGCCTAAAATATTTAATCCAGAGTGGATGTCCACCCCAAAACCGTGACCAAACAATGTTAATCCTTCAATTATTGTTAATTGCATTATGGCAATGAACAGTTCATTATGTATGCGCGCGTGTACCGCCTGCGCATAGTGGCATTTAGTTTTATTCCTTGGCCAACCAACAACACAAGCCTTTAGTTGATTAATTCATTGAACATCCCAATGTGTGATGAGACCGCGGCGGCAATTAGTACACACATGAATCGCGCACGCGCGTTAATGAATACCTTAACAGTCCTCTGTTGCCTGTCGCGCCTGATGATGTATAAGATAAATCATTAACAAACAAACCTTACAACTTCAAATCTTCCAGCGGAAATCAAAGAGAACTGAACAATCTGTAAATACTAGAGAGAAATTAATAATGAAACTAATTAAAAAGAAATATGTGAGAAATATTAAACAATTTTTTAAATGGAATTATTTAAATATATATATATATAATTGTATTATATCATCATTAAATTACGATTTATGTCACTATGTTTTCACTACTGAGAAAAACAATCCATTAATTAAATACTATTATCAAGTTAATTATTCGCTTTTAATTACACCTTTCACTTGATAATCATAACCTTACTTTCTTATTTTCCATTTTATCTTAGAAGATTATCATTATTATTGGATGATATCGTAATTGTTAATCAATCAATATTCGATTAAAACAAATTTCATAATTCCATTTCAATGACACTGAAATAACTTGTTACTAAATAACTATTATTTTCTATATTTGAAATTAATACAAAATGGCGGTTAATGTAAAAAACTTCTAAAAATAAAAACCACCTAAACTACTATTGCTCTTAAAATCAAATAAATTTTATCTCATGCTGTACAAGTTCCTCTTTCAAATAAAAAAATCCGAATTTAATTATCACCATTACTTCTTGTATAATAAATTGCGTAATAAAATATTCAATATAATTATTAGATTCACTCCAAAAATAAACTTAAGAATCACCAGTTTTCTTGCTGCAAATCACATCTTACTTAATATTTAAAGATAGATTTGATTACAGCTCAATATAAAGTAACTTCTCTTGTTCTCAACATCAAAGAATCCCACAATCATTTCATTTATACCGCCATTTTCAGCGATCAGCGCTACTTGAAATGTTCCATTGCCAGCAGTTGTATTAACAAACAGTTTACGCCCACGCTAATACATGATCGATAGCAGTTATGAATTAATGTACTTGGCCATGAATTAGTTTAAAATCGTTACCAACAATTATTAACCTATAAAAATCAAATATCAAAGCATTAAAACAAACTGTCCTCATATTTAGCCACTTCGAACAAATGATTGATTAGTCCAAATTGGTCTACTAATAGCATAATTTTTAGGTGTAAATAAACACTGTCGCTTGATAATAATCTTGATAGTTCATTTAGACTTTGCTCGAGGAAATGATGATCATACTAATGGAAATACGTCAAAACTACGTGCACCGCAAAGAATAACGGAATGACTGACATAGATAAATATAACATATGACTCATCCAGCTAGAAGTAACTCACAATCAACGATATGCATCGGCGGTTAATGAAGTATGTGCAAAAATGCAAAAGTAATGAATAACGATGTTGGTTTGGTTGCCTATAGTGGACAAAACAGAATTCCACCATTCTGACGATTTTGCCTCATTCACCTCAATGTACACATTTACTGTGATACTCTAATTGTAAAAACGCAGGAAGTGGAATGCAATCAATTAAATCGACTGAGAAATCCCTAGTTCAATATGTTGTAAATATTAGTTGCAATATCAGTGGGCGTTTTCACAAACCCATTGCTCCCGTTGCTTGCAATAGATCACAAGACGTTATCTTATTTGTTGGCGTGCGTTGAGATGCTCAATCAGGCAGGAGGCGGTTTATGACGACGACACAGGAGAATAAAGGTAAATAATGAGGTAGCCTATCTCTCCCACTAGGCGTGGTAAATAATAAATTTCGTCTAAAAAAGCATCTTTTCGGCATAATTTCAACTCGTTAGTTATATTGATGAAATTTTAAGTACATCTCAAAGTGTAAATTATATAAATTAACGTCCTGACAAGATTTGTAAGCTTCTCTAGCCGGTTCCATCTCACTTATCCCCATCGTCTCCAGTGACATTGCGCCATTACACCTATTTATTGCGACAGCCACCAGGTTATTAATGTCGTTATAGTGCGGCATTTTCATCATGCCGCCGCCACATGCGACACGGGTATTATGATTTACTAATTTCGCATCATCCTCATTGCCGCCGCCGCCGCCACGCTTTATTCGATGATTTATGCATTACTTCGCGGAATTAGATGCACTTTCAAACGATTCTAACCACACCAAAAGCGCGTGGAAACATCTGGACTACGTTAACTCCACTGGCATTTGTCAACTATTTGCAAATTGTGCAACAAGCTGAAAGTTCCGCGTCGCAGGTGACTAAGGTGCATACTTATCATGTGAAGATCAAAGCGATTCCATGACAAAATTTCGAAGATTTTCCAAGTGGGTTTGCAAACTTGTATTGAATTTACGCTTGATTCAGCTTTGACTGCACTTTAATCCCTCACTCGTGTAATTAATGATCACACGTCAGGAACGTGCAGTGCATGAGAACTCAGTTTTGGAGAAAGACACGGAAGTCCACAGTTGGGAGCAGTGCGCATAAATTAAATGACAGACGAATGGGTGTACTTCCTGTTGGACTTTCGCTTACCGCTGAAAAACCTTGGGCTAGGAAAAGGGCCAAATGTGATAGAACAGAGTGAAACCCACCTGAAACAAATGAATACAATTTGTAGTTGTTCCAAACACAACACTCATAAATTTGAATAATAAACAGTTCTACCTAGAGTAAAACCTTCTTGGCATAAAAATTATTATTCAAAGAAGAACTATGGTTACCTATTGTTGGCCTATAAGATAGTCGCTAACATGGTCTTTGACAATGAGTAGGTGTTTGTCTGGTCGTTGTGAATTGTTCTTTTATTCATTTCAGACTAAGAGAGGAAGACCCGACGTGATAAAAAGAACTTTGAATTGTTTAAGTTGAGATAGTCGCGCGTCGTTTAAGTTAACTTAGTAGACTTAATTCAATTCCATGGCGCCGACACTTGTCACTTATTTAATGTTCGCCAATCTCCACTATGCTATATGATTTGTATAACAGTTACTATCACTTTGAAATTTAACGCATAGTCATTAACATCATACTATAGGCAACCAGTGGTACCACTTTAGCTTTATATTCAAGTACCTTCGTATATTACCTCACCGAATTGCTTGGAAACACAATTTGCGTTGGCTTGAATTAATTCACATACCGCATATCCCACTGTAACAATATATCGTGCGTTCAATGTACCTGTGTGCCTGTGATTGTTGTTATTGTTCACATTGAGGCGACACCATTTTAGCATCAAATAAATGGAAGTCCAGTTGAGTGATATCGCGAGTGTGTTGTAATTAAAAGGTGCGGCGTTGCAAACGTGTTTGCAACACGCCGTCGACATGCACAGATTCCCGGTAGAGATTGAGTTACTACGCCGGGATTAAGACCACCGTAGTAGTGTCTCATAGGTGAGAGATTGAGATCATCTAATTGAAGTGAAAAGAGTGTAGTTGTTTTAATTGAATTGGAATATTTTTAGGTGTTTTGTGTACGGACTGTAGAATTTTGTTTTGTTCAAGTTGTGATTTTATGGATAAATGCACAAACGAGCAAACCAATAAAAATTCAGCTATGGAGCAATAGTTTTCTCTTGGCTCTTTTATTGGATCTGCACGCATGCAAATATTTATTGCTCCAAGCACCAGGCGGTGGACCACGCTGCAAATAGAAATGCGCGAATGTAAACTTTACGCCGAGTTTCCCAGTTGCTAGATCCACAAATTTACAGTTTTCTCTTATTCTGTGGTGAACCGATAGGAAACGTATGTTCAGGTCGATCAATAACGATCCCATAACGATCCGATCACAATTTTCGACGAAAATTCCAAAATATGTGTTACGCTAATCAGTTTTCTACACTTTTATCCTCTATTGCTCCGAAACAAATACATCTCTGATGAAGTGCTTTATGGTTATTTTGTCAGAGCGTTGTTTAGTCTCTTCCTTCCCATTCTGAGCATTTCCACATTTAGCCTACAACTTGTTTACGACTTCATCAACTCAAGAAAGAAGACAAACGTTTAGCTTGTCCTGATTTTCGGCATGTTGCTTCTTCGCCTGCGTGCTTTGAGACCGTACGCCTTGAAAAACCGATGAGGAAATGAAAATAGCGGTCACACTTTGTGACACCTCGCATGTGTGCGCATGACGCTGAAAGAAACAGCGTGTGTTACCGGACGTGCACGCAGAATAAACAAAATATTCTTAGAATGAGACTTGTGCGCATGCGCAAGTGACTTAATAGCCAATCAATCGTTTTCAGCAAGAATGACAACAGGAAGCAAAAACAACGCTGAAAACTGTTCTGGGTAGAGAGAAAATTAGGTCAAAGTTATTAAACTTCGAAATTGAGATTTGAAGAAATCTATGGATGTGACTGAGTGAGAAGTAAAGTTTGAAGGAGTAGACTTTCTAAAATATAGTAAAGCTGAAAAGTAGGAAAGCTTCCACTTCCAAGTCAGCTTCGCATCGGAGAAAACTCGCGTTGTGCGTTCGTGCGCAAGCTATTTTCATCCCGAAAACACATACAGGCGGCACGTGCACAAACTAGTTGAGCATCATACAGATTGTTCTCAACATTAACTTTAAAAGTATCATGTTTCTATCCCGTAAAACTCTTCTGCATATCAATTTCCTTTGTTCCAACAAAGTAGTAATCATTACTACGCTCAAAATATTCTCAGAACTTCGTATGAATTGAAGTAAATAACGCCCCAACAAGATTTCGTCAATCCTAAAATTAATCCCTATGTCTCATTCTGAACTCCATTTCCATGTCAATAATAGTAAATAATTATCAATTGACATAAGTCACCTTTCTTTGTTCTCTGTACATTCTTAGTACATTCATGTCGATTGCATACTTGCATCATCGTTCATTTTACAATGAATTTCATAAATCGTGAATTTCTACCGCAGAATTATCATGATTCATTCTGCTGTTTATTTGTCTACCGATTATTTTAAGCGTAATTCAAACAATGTCCAGTCTATGACACACCGACAGCAGTGTTGTTATTTCCGAGGTTATGGTGGGCAAAAATCATAATAAGTCTTAAATTTTGTTCCTACTTTTCAGTCTGCTTTCTTTAAAGTGCTAATAAGATCTACCACAAATCATAAATACCAATCGAATTCTTCTCTCATCATCAAGATAGATGTTGAACGCTGTTTACAATTGCTTGCAGCGCAACCAACCAGTTTACTTCTTTCTCGTGCTCCCTACATGCGGAATAGTTACGTTGTTTTACCAACCAACAACCATTAGGTTGTAACTACTTCAATATTCTATCGATTTTCTGAGAATATGTTAGGAACGAATCATGTTTCCTTCTTGTTTCTTGTCCTCGCTAAGCTGAAAGCATGTTTGGTAGAGTCTAAACATCCAATTTCGCCTGTTATTTGATCATTGGAAACTCAACATGTAATAACATCCTGATTGCGTTTGAATTGAATTATTATTAAAAATAGAATTCGTAAAATAGTTCGTGTAAGTTTGTCAGCTGCCATTTTGTTCCCCACCGGCATGATTTCCTAACTTTAGGTTAAGTTTCTCTGTTATATATTTAGAGGCCATGAGAATTTAACTGTACTCTTGAATTATTCGTTTAAGAAGTATTAACTAGCAATGAGCATGGGTTTATAATCTATTCTATTGTAAAGAAAATGATGTAATATACGCCCATCAGCTACTATACTGAACACTAATACATCATAGTTTAATGATGATTGCAGCAAAATTAAGCGTGAAGAATTTGACATCATGTTCTTAATTCCATGCCGTCACTCTGCATTACCAAATGTCAAATATTGACTTTGATGTTGATTGTATACGGTATGCGGTTGAATGTTTGGAATTACTCACAGATTGGTCGATGATAAATAACAGAAGCTTATCTAGAAGTTACCAATCAGGTGGAGTGATAAGAAATATTAATATTTGTATTACCACTTAAAGTTATGCCTACTAAAATAAATTGAGGCATAATTTTACGAAAGGGGTGTTAGCTAAATTAATTTTGCAAAAAAAAGTTGTAATAACATTCTGGCCTCAATGCCATAATATCCTGAACATCTAGTAGTATCTGACAATCTAGAATTTTAGGAATAAATGACAAATGTGCTTGCAAAATTTCTCAAACTCAAAAAAAAAACAACGAAAAATATTGTTAATATTAATTTTTACTCCTTCACTAATCTAATGAATACTCATTAAAATACTTGAATACATAATTGAATAAATTCCTCTCAAATATTAATCAATTAACTTCTTAATCTTTCTTTGTGACTTAAGCTTTAAGTAAACCCCTAGACCCTATTGTCATGAAAGCACATCACCCAAAACGCTTGAAATATCAATCTGGAGATTTTATGCGGTGTAACCTTTTACCTACTCTTCAAAACAAAATACTTAATAATGTCATTTGAAGGCCTGAAATAATAAGTCGCAAACCCATCTAGTCTAGCTCATAAAATCAACAAAAACGCTCTTATTTTCTGGTTCAGCAAGGGAATAATCTATTTTTAATTATTTTTACAAGCATAAATAAACCGCAACTCTGTTGATAGGTCCGACTGATGTTCAAGAATAACATATAAACAAATTTAGACTTTTAGAAATAATATGCGAGAGGATGATCTCCAATTTGGCAGAGCTTTGAGAAAAGTAACAGTAAAAATGTCTCGTTCTGATTCATTTGATTCATTCTTCAATAAATAACTTGTTTATGCTTGACTATATGAACAAAACCATCCGTGTTAGTAATTTGCACATGTTGTATAATATTACCAAAATTAAATTAATTAGTTGTAATTTACTTGCACTGAAAGCTGTTTAGAATGTTCCAGCTAAAACAATTGCCATCTTTCAGCCTTTTGGGCATTTTGGACACACTGTATACATCTGCGTGGAATGCAGACTGGCTGCTGCTACGATTCGTCACGAAGAACATACCTGACTTAAATCATGTCCAAGCATGCAAAAAACAAATGAAGTAAAAAGCGTTAATTACAGTTTTGCGACGATTTATAAGCTCACTTTTTAATGAATCCCACCATTCCTTTTTATCCCTTTACGTTGCATCTAAATTGTCTATAACAAACTGTCCCACTTTATACATTCCTCAAGCCATGAATGAATTTGAATAAATCGCACGAATTTGCCCTAATATACATTCATATCGATGAATACCATACCACGCTAAGCCTCAAGCACGTCCGACGCAACGGGACATTTTGTCGCCGCTATTCCAAGCTGCTACTACTACCTACTAAGTAGTTTCAACTCAACGAGTCTTAGGCGTTCGCCCTGCATATATATGGTATGCCTGCGCTCCGTCTACCTCGTATGAACAACGTCGGCGCGTTGGTGATGGCGACGGCTCCATCTCGAGTTCCGACTTGTCCGACCGCTACACGCGGACACGAGAGTAGCTCCTCCACAATATGCGTGGTACACTAACGATGACCGCAGCCGACCATCGGGTGTTGTTAGCCAACTGCTAGCAAAACGCGCATTTTACGCACCATTTGCGTACCTAGCTGCGTCTACCCTCGACCAAACGTGGTATACCGACGGAAAGCAAGGCTTGGTGTGAAGAAAGATGGGAAATTCCTTGTGGATAAAGAGGAATCTCCACTTTACAAACACATCTGCCAGCTGGGGTACGCCTTCATGAGTCAGTTCAGCTCCTGGCTGCTGATGATTGTTATTCTCAGCCCACACCAAAGAGAGTGAAGAAATCGATTATGACTGATGACACCTACGTTACCAAGCGATTTTATTATTAACCAATAAAGCAAAATTATTATCTGGAGCTGGAGCTTGACGAGAGATCAGCAAATCATGTAAAAGTAGTCAACTAATTAAAGACTCATTATGTCTGTCCGGTGGGAAAATGATATGGTTAATGATCACTTGATCTTGATACCTTTAGCAATGCGCAATCGTGATCACGAAAGTAAAATCTCGTTTCAGTCTGATGCGCGCAGAGTGTCTCTTTTTGTCTACGAGAAAAAACTGACTGAGTAAGGTTAAGAGCAACAATATTGTGGTAGGTACCAATTCCAGTCCAGCAATGAACCGTCTAAATGGTTGGAAAGCGGATGGAAAATTGATATTGCAACTGATTCCAACATTTTCCGTGGTATTCAGACCATGAAGGTGAAGGAAGACCCTTCGTTCACACACTCGTTCTTGGTAAGACAATGTGACAAACATAAGGAGTTACAAGTTAAAACAAGAATATTCGAGCTGGGACAATATCCCTCTTCACGCCACCTGCTCAGCACATGATGAACAGATTACAACACCAAAAGATAAACATTACACTTTTGATAAAACTCAAATATTTGTCCTACCTTGTATATCGTGTCGACACATAGCATACCCTATACTAACAGGACCAGCATTCAAGAATAGGTTAGACCGAAAGTCGAAGCAAAAAGAGCCAACTTGAAATTGAAAGGTGAAAAGGGGAGCCTATTGAAAAGAACTAACAATTGCACCTGTAAAACGCCAACCACACAGCAGCAACAAGTAAAGTAAGGTGCAGCATTCAATTCATCAAGCATTGAAAAGGTTGCAACAAGTTGCACATTACAAGTGGCATTTAATATAATAACCGCACAATTTGTTGGCTTTTGTAAATTGGAAAAGAATTTAAAGTTCAATGGCGAATGATTTAATCTTCATTCATCCTATGAATGAATAGGCTGCGCTTCCTAACCTCCACTGATGAAACAATGCCATATTTGTTTGCATTCCATGGAAACGAAGCTTATCTAGACTTGTAGCTGAATTTTGCTTGTTTTATATTACTTTTTACTCTCAATCTCGCTGTGATGAATTACTACGCTGCGGCAGTATAAACAACATCGGATCGCATGGCTTGGAGCGCAAATGTGCCCAACATTTGGAACCCATTCGCTTGAAACAGTTGAAACGCGAGTCACCAACGACGCTCCGCAATGCGATCGCGTGCGAGTGTGTGCGACGGCGTGAAATGTAGCTTGACTGGAAGCCAACGACGTTGTTTGTGACCGGGTAAACAACAAGTCGCAAAGTCAAATTGAGGCTAAGTAGTCTCGTCTGCTTTGAAACATTTCCCAAATCTGCATCATCTCTCACTGGCACAATAGTGCGAAACAGTTGAAGTGTGGCACTCAACAGCCCTAAACGGTTTCGTTGCTTACCTTCATCTAGAAGACGCTCTACATGCAGGAAGACATTGGGGAACGCCGCCAGTTGTTTCCTATCCTTGAGTAATTGCGCTAAATAGTCCGCTATGCTCTGCGTGCTCGCCTGATTGGGCTGCGGCTGCTGCGTCTGGTCACACATCTTTATCTCTCTACACGATGCGCCGAATTGAGGAGACTGGTGGCGTCGGCTGCGAATGAGCAACCCCGTGTGCCAACTAGCGAGCTGGTTGTTAATCCACCACTGGAGGCGGCGTCGAAGGCTCTGTTCGGGTACTGGAACGGTCCGGCGTTTCACATGGATACACGACGCTGAACTAGTAATGTTTATGCGTGGCCAAGTACACTGGGATGCTGCACGACGCGCGACTTTATATAATGCTCCAAGGCGCTAGCGGATGGAGCACCAGCGTCTACCGATGCCGACTGAAGATTGACTAAACTTGAGCGTGTGCGGGAGCTGTGGGGAAGGTATGGTTGGTATGCCGACGCCACCAACACATTGATGGTCTCGGCTTGGTGTGGGTTGTTGCTTTGACGAGGATGACGCTATACTGGTTCTCGGTGTGGGTAGGCCCCCGACGTGGGTCTATGTTGGGACGCATACCAACGCACGAAAACGTGTTGGGCGTGTGTATGCACTTGTGTGTTGTATATTGATGCGTTGGTGGAAAGCAATATGGCCGAGTTTCTGGCCTTCCATGTTGGATTCGATTTACGCAGTGCGCATGCGTGTTTAGCTTAAAGCGTGATCTCACTCAGAACTGTGTTGGTTCTGATTGACACCGACTGATTGAAGGAGCACATTTGAAAATGTTAACTACCTAAATTTAGTGCCGTCCACTAGAATTAAATAAACACGTATCATTTTTCATTTGTTTCTACTGCTAAGAACTTTCTTTTTCCAGAACAGTAGTAGCGACAGCAAACACAACATTCCGTGTTAGGTGAATTGCCTATTTTACTGAATGACCTTACAACAACCCGCGCATTTCAAACCGCAAACTTACATGTTCTCTCTGTGAAGGTCACTATTGAACTAAAAATTATTTTCATGTGCAATATAGTCACCCTTGTGTGAGTTGTACTCAATTGAGTGTTTCATTGTACTTTTCAGTGTTAAATGGCTATAGTTGTTGCCAATCGGGAAAGCCACCCTTCTGACATTCGTGTGAGTTGTAATTATACGGGTATCGCATGTGGGGCTTGAAAAAAGGCTAAGACATGCACCCCAATAGGGGTTGATTCCTATTATGAAGTAATTATGCCAATTAAAATACTTTAAGCCTAAAATGGGAACCAGTCGAAGTAACAAAGGTGATGAATCAATCTTAACATGATTTTACCAACACAGTATCAATAAAACAAAAAATGAAATAAAGAATCTCATTGGTTCAGCTACTAGAGCAACTCACTCTGTTTCATATGAAGATTTAATACTTCTAGGGTTGGAAATAGTAAAGACGCAATTAATTTTAGAAGAAGTGATGTTATATCTTCAATTTATTTCCTCGAATCATTATAAATCCTGACATAGGCATTTGATGGTTTATCTGGAAAGATATCCAGAAGAATCTCTCTTAGTCCGGTTCCTGCGAATGATTCTATTCCTGATAATACCTCCACATTTACTCTTTCAAAAACTTGTTTTCCCCAAGAATAATTTATTTACAAGAGAACGAACTTCACTGCTAAATGTTTTTGTTATTTTCTTGTTCGCTGCAATAATTTACAATTATTTCCACTATGTTTCTTCAGTCTAATCAATTTGCAAGTAATATCATTACTTCATTACATCAAAAGAACTAATCAATTTTATGTCAACACATGATGTGTTATAATCTCTGAATCGTGTATGTCCATGTTGAATTCTCTTTGTTTTATTTATGCCACCATTACAACGAAATTAGTCAAGCGAATCCAACAATTGTAAAGTCTAATGACTTTAAAATACGTTGCATCAATTGTCACTGGCGTGTTTGTTATTCGCCTAACATTTAAATTGCAGTTAAGTACATGTGAATAGATATCAAGATGTCGAAACGTCTTTGCACTCTTCACAAATACACCTGACACAGAGATATTGAAATTGCTTAAGCTTAAAAAGCTAGTAATAATAAATAATTTAATAACGCTGCCAATCATTTTCCACACAATTGAGTGATTGTTAAGTGGACTGGAATTTCATAGAATTCTTCAATTTAGTGTTATTTTCACGGTGTAAATTCAATTAGTTGAATTCCCGTCAATGCATTGAATTGAATTTGAAGCTTGTTTGAATCATATTAATGTAATAAATTAATAAAATATGCAAAGAGATGACTTATTTTTGTTCATTCCGTTATTGACTGTATGCAACCAATACATCAGATTGATATGATAGATTATTGAATTGTTCTAATTTGAATCGCATATTTTGGTGTCACATCTGTTTGTTAGAACATATCCCAAAATAAAACGAAAATTGTATGGTGCACGACTTCTAGTTGATTTTCGTCACGACCAGCTTCAATTCAATTGAAAAGCGATAAAACTAAAAATGCATCGGGCAAACTTCCTGCGCAATTTGGAGGCGGCGGCACACATTTAATTTTCTAGCTCACTTCTCATACGTCCTCCGAGATGTATGATTCATATTTATACGCGTTCACATGGGGCATTACGGCGGTCGAAAAACAATGTTGCCATTGTGCATGTGCAAGACGGCAAATGCGCAGTGTACTTACGTTCCACATCAATGTTTACGATTTTAGAGATTTTGTTTCTCTGAATTTGACTAGTTGACATGAATGCTCAGGAATTTACTCATGTATATTTAAAGTTTATATGTCAAGTTGTATTGTAAAATTCGATTAGAAATATTCAAAATCAGAAGAAAACTGAATTAGATAAATTTTTTTGGGCAACTTATCTTACACGATGATAAGTAAGTACAAATCTGCATTATTAACAATTTTGTTGAATCGTGTATTGTTTTATCTTTTTAAAGAATTTTTTTCTGGTAAGCTTTCTTTTACATTCATTCATAAGAAACATCTAAATCAAGTCTAAATCAATTCACCTTTTTAAATAGAAATTCAATTGATTCTAATTCATAGTTTAGATAAAATGAAAAAAATATGATTAAATAAAGCCGAAATGGTTGGAAATTAAATAGTATGCAACTTTTCCTACATTATCATATTGTAAATATATAAACTAATCATGTGTCAAGTATTATTATAAACATTAATAGTACATGTATTTTCTGAATAGTTTAATTTAATTTGTTTTATTGCAAGTTGTCATCTAGTTTTAAGAAAAATTTTGAAAACAAATTTATGTCTGCTTAATGTAACACCAATATATATTTTCCACATAAACAAATATATTGCAAGAAATATGAAAATAGTTGAAATTATTATATTGGCAATTTTATTAATTAATTAATTTTCTAATCTTTTATGAAGATTGTTTCGAACTCAAAAACCAATAAATGCCAAACAATACGTGGGCGCATATGTCAAACGCATTGTTACTTGAATGTCTTAATTAATCCTCAGTGTATTGTTTAATCAGGAAATTGGGCAATTCCTTAATTAGCACGGGTACGGCTCGCCACGCCAGTGGCTGTGTGACAACGTAACGGTTGTTTAAACAATTATTTACTTAACGTGCTTGATTGTTTAATTATTCTCATCTGCTTTGACGTGGATTTTATCAATGAAAGAATAGAAAGTACAATTGCCTTCTGTGTGCTTTATTATGGTATGATTGCTATTGAACATTTGATGATTACCTGTCTGTCAATTCGAAGTGTATTTCCTAATATACTTTCAAGTCATTTGTTTGAAGAGTTTGTCATAAAGTAGCAGTTTATCTCATGTGAAACATCCGTATGGCAAATAACAATAATTTAATATCATCTCATTCGTTGTGAATTGTGTGGAATAGTGACGACGCTTGTTATTCTGCGATTAAAACAACTTCGCTTCCATCGCCAAAACCCTTGCCCACGTCGTACCCCACATATTTAGCAATGCGTCGTGTCTTGGCCTGCTGGCACTGTTTATGGCAATGGCAATATGTGTTTTGTAACAAAACGAGAGATCAAGGGCGTAAAAATGCAAATTGATGCCTTGATACGATCGTGGAGAATGTGGTATTCAACTAACATCAACCATACCAACTGAAGTGGAGTAGAACATTCACTCAACGAGAAGCTGAAGAAGTTGAAAGCAGAGAATAGCAAAACACGTATATGAATCAAGAATCATTGCAAGCATAGGAAGAGTGTAGGAAGTATGATGGTGATGAATAAATCTCAAATCGAGCAGGAATTCTCAAAATGTTAGATGCTAGGCTGATGTTGAAAGGAAATTTAACTGAATTTGAAGTTGCAGATGTTTTATAACTAAAGAAATACTAATTTAAAGAAGTGTTTTATTAGTGATCCTTATTTGGCGGCAAGGAATTCACTTCAATACAGGAACACTTACGCAATTTATATTTTCTTTAAACGAAATCAATTTAACTATTTATTTTCATTTTCTATCTGAATGTTGATTTGCATTATAAATCAGTAAATATAACATTAAATTCTGACAGAAACGGCGGCCTCAACTTATTCACTCAAAAGATAAATACACCATTTTCAATTTAAGCTAAACATTTTGAAGACTTGTGCATTCTTCTTTCCAGAGCAACAAAACTATTCTGACATATTCAACACATTGAGAACTTCAAATGCTCCAGTCATTCCTACATTTTGCTCAAATTATGTTACCATCGCATAAAAAAATCACTCAAGGATGAACTTAACACATGTTGATGAAATGCCGTCCGACTAATTGCATTTCGGCATGTTTGATGCTACTAACAGCCATGAATAGTGCGAATCTCAGTCCACAACTCCTCCGCTTTATTCTCAAATCTGAATCACACAGAATTTTAATTTAACGAGTATTCTGCTAGAAAATACTCTGCTTTTGGATGATTGAATTAGTCATGCATTGGATTTAGATTGAAAGAAGAGAAGATATATTTAACAAGGCTCATTAAAATGTTTAATAAAACATGTGGCTCGACTGAGAGGAAGAATGCGAGAATTATTTATTACATTGAGAGTATGTAGTATCATTCTTCATTAGTGACATTGGTGGGTGCAATGAAGTCGATGTAAGTGATGTGTGTTGCTGTTGTAGGATTAATTAAACTTAGGCGAAACAACTACAAAGCTAATTTAATCATTGATGTTAGACTGTGTGGTTATAACTCACAAAGAAGTACAAGTATATTGCAGAGAGAAATATCGTTTTTATAGTTGTTTTCGAACATAATCGAACAAAACAATTGTGTAGACAAGAATACAATGTAGATTTAAAAAATAACTGGAAATTTAGCAAAAATAGTAAATAAATAAAGTTAAACAGTTGATTGATAGTTTGCCGCAGTAATCAATAAGAATATAATTTATTAAGTTGATAAAATTTCACTATAACACTTACTTTTAGTCATTTACTAAAACGGCGTGTTGCTTTCTTCAGTATGATAATAATTTGTGATTGTTTCCGATTTATATATTTTCTAGATTAGTTCTATTGAGTGGCGGGTATTTTAGGGATTATGAGATTAGTCTTGAGGGTTTAAAGATTCCTTTGAAGTGTGACTGGATGTGCTCATTATGGAGTTTTGGGTTATTTAGCTTTATGGCTAAATGCCTTTTGTCTGTTTCTAATATTGTTAGTGTTGTATCTATGTTTTATCAACATAATAAATCTTAAACAATTCGTAACCACACTCAACAATACTCTCAATATAATTTATATACATCATAAAAGTATTACACCTACCTATTTCATACAATGTACATTTCTTTATTAAATAATACTTGAATATATTTGACACTATAATATGTGTTATGTATGTGTTTCAACTTATTAATAAATGTTTTCAACATTGTTCTGATTATAATATTGTCGAATTATGCAGAGAAACCTGACCTTTAGGAGCTTAATAGGAACTAACCTCAAAACTATTACCACTACACAATTCTCTCTCTGATCACTAATTTATTACTATTTCCTTTTTGTGGGTCATTACCAATAGATTGAATTTGTCATAAAGTTATCTCTACTAATATGGTTACCTCAATAACCAGTTGTTACCTATAGACAGATGCTGATTAATAAATATGTAATCAATTCTCTGCAAATAAAGTTCTTCCGAAAAGAATAAGATCAATAATTACTTGATAATTCAAGTAAACTAACTTGATTATATCTATCATCAACTTAACATTAAGACGCTATACGTTTTTGCAGGTTTGCCAGATTGGTAACAGGTAAAAGTAATGTTGGAAAACAAGGCAATCAACAAACATCAACATCATGTACGCACAAGGACCAAATTACTGCCGCTAGTGTCGAGCCCATTGAGCAAGATGTTGCAATTTTAGGCTCATTTGTTTTAGCTCGTAGCTGTTGTATTGTCGCGCCGGATAAGTGCGCAATGCATGCAATTTCAGAAAAATGGCACAAATGAAATAACGCAAATTGAAAAATTAGTCACAATAACCCATACAATAGAAACAATATCCAATAGGTTGTAGAGTTAATGAGGTTTACCATATCCGAATTTAATTGCGTTTTCTATAAATGATAACAGGCATGTGCACATAATGGACGCCAGTAATAGTGTGTATGTTAACCGAGATGCACCTCAAGGGATTTATGGTGGTCCTTTACCTCAATCTGCTGTCGGCGAAGCATGCGCGAAGGAAATCCGGCCTGACGACAGATCGCAAGATTGTCGGCGGAGTTTACACGCAAGCCGAAAACTTTCCCTTCATTGTCTCAATTCGCAAGAATAATATCCACCTCTGTGGTGGTGCGATTGTGTCTAGTAATACTGTGCTTACATCAGCCCATTGTTTCATGTAAGTACACTCGCTAGTAACCAAGCAACCCTCCAACATTTTCGCTATTCAGCTTCAAGGCCACTGATGTGGCCAATGTAGTTGTGGGGGAAGCAAGCGCCTCTCCCGACCATATTCCACAATCACAGAATGTCTACAATACTGATTGGGCACAAGGTTATCCTGGGCATAATACAACATGGCCGTTCGTTCGACATGACATTGCAATTATAAGGGTATCTAAGCAATTGAAAATGTACTCTAAGCTAGATATTATCTGGTGGTAATTTAGATTGTAGGAAATTTCTTGTTTGGTCCAGCGGTTCAACCCATAGCTCTGGGAGAGTTTGACGTCCCAGTGGGTACGACAGTCACTGTTGTTGGGTATGGATACGCCGGCATGACACACAATGATGAATACAGAAAGGGAAAGGTCAAAACTGAAGAAGAGAATGAGAAGTTGAGAACGGCAAAGACGCAGATTATGAGCACGGAGCTCTGTCAGCAAGCAGTCTACAAACATGCGAGCATGATTTCCAATGAAGTTATTTGCACCAATTATCCTTATGGTGGATTAGGAGTTTGTTTCGGAGATTCGGGTGGGCCATTAATTTATCAGGGCAAATTGATTGGGATCACTTCGTGGGTTATTGCATGTGGGGATGGCAGACTACCGGAAGTGTTTGTTAAGGTTACCAAGTATCTTGACTGGATTAGATTTTGGATCAATCATCAATAATTTACTTTTCTTGGTGTAGGCTTCTTTTTAAATTATTTTTGTGCTTCATAATTACTCGAGGAAATAAAGTAAGAAAATTATCTAAAGATTGTTGTTTGAATTGCAAATATTTTTGTATCAACTAAAACTATCATAAGTTCCTAACCTGCAATGATGTCAGCTTAGAACCATGCTTAACGAGGCTCCTGTACCAAAGAATTTATTAAACATACGCACAAAAAATAAATTAAGAAATTAGGCCTACCACCTAGCGCCCACTTTAATTAATAAATCTAAGTATTTTGTTCTTAACTTTAACTACTATAAACTGATTTCCACATAAAACATTGCCTTGAATTGTCCTAATTGTTTAAATACCTTCCACCCTTTTCTTGGTACTGCATTCAGCTATTTTTGGCCAAATTTTAAGGTTATGCAACCAAGCCTAAGATAGTTTTGTTTTTAACTCAATTTAAAAGTTATTTTGTCAAATAATCACGACATTAATCGCTATATCTGTTGGTTATTGTAACAAAATATAACCCCCGGAAGCATTGTTCTAGCAAATGAGCCATTAAACGAAATACAAAAACCGAGCATAATGCGACTTAGACCGTAACCATGTAATTTACAAAACACAATGTAAATCAAGAGATGGGCATGTTTGGAATATATATTAAGTTCGACCTGCAATTCTTTGATTCTTTCAGTTGAAAAGTGTTTCTAAGCAAGTGTAGTGCTGTCTGTTTGTGAAATAAAAGTTGAAAAAGTGAAAGAATCTTTTGAAATGAATTAAATATTTAAAAAAAAACAACATTTTTCCATATTCATTGTTTTCGGTTTATCGCATTCCATTTAGAATGTTTGAGGCTTTCACACAAATGTCAGGATTTAAATTCTGGCTACCCAAAATTACAATTCAATAAATTATTAAAACTTATTGCAAATTTATTATTAAACTA
Source organism: Diploeciton nevermanni (assembly GCA_027575565.1). Classification (NCBI taxonomy): domain Eukaryota; kingdom Metazoa; phylum Arthropoda; class Insecta; order Coleoptera; family Staphylinidae; genus Diploeciton; species Diploeciton nevermanni. Next base: position 2,861,338 of record JAODIE010000002.1, on the reverse strand, counting down.
ATAATATGCTTTAAAATCAGAGGAGGTTACTTTATCTCAATAATTTATATAAATAAATATCGGTAATTTTTAATAGGAAATAAATTCAGGACTATGCATGACAGTGCATGACCAGATGGAAAACCATGTAAGGAGGTCTTTAGTAAACAATGAGCGTTGGCACGTTTCGATGCAATCAAGCGCATAATGACATTTATCGGATCATTCCCATTGATAAATTACTTGTAATGAATCAGATCGATTTATACAAATTATCAATGTAAACAAGTCATCAAAATGTGTAATTCTTTTAATTACCACGATAACTTTTGTAGGTTATTGTAGGCGAAAAATAAAATTAATTGTAACTTTCACTTGTATTTAGATGCATCTAATTAGATATTCCTAAACTCTCTAATAGTTAATAGCATTATAGCCTTAATAAGTACGTTGAATTCTTTGGAAAATTAATTTTAAATCATATAACACATCAACAAAATCTATAACCTGTAAATTGCCTATAATGTCGTGGACCCAGAACTCCAAGTTTGGGAAGTACATAAACGGAAAATGTCATTTCTTCAACTGCCTGCAATGTTACGTAATTCTAAGTTTATTAAGCTACGACTGTAAATATTAGTCGAACGTAAGATAAATACTGCATCTAATTGGAAATTGCAAATAAGCGCAATGCTTAATTTAGGCACAAAATAAATCTGCGACTTGTGTACATTCAGCGGAATAATCAAAGACATTCAGTCTTGCAATGGATGGAATTCATTACGTTATAGTTTGTGATTTATGCGAGATTAATAAGCATTAGTTTCGAAACTAATAGATTGCCCAGCAGTTGTCACTTGTTTTAGTTCTCAGCAATCTAATAAGACTGCTGCATATGATTTTAGATATATGCACAACAATTTCATTAAATCCACTTAAATATTAACTCTAAATTCGGTATTCGTATATGAGGCACGTGCTACATGGTTAAATAACACGCCGAAAATTAACAACTTAAGTGTTGTAATTACACATGGGCAATTTGCTAATGTTCATAATGTCAGTAGCAAGAAAGCTTACTTGAGGATAAAGGTGTTGCGACTTTTATGATGAGGCGGGTGCCTCGAGAGAAATTTCTAGAACTCCTTTTATCCAACGCAGGAGTGCAGGCAATATGTGAAGGACATGACTCACAATTGCGTAATTCTACAATCTACACCCATGCACCAATGATCCATATGGCGTCGAGATATTAAAATATTCAGACTAATTCCGTGTCTACTGGTTCAAGCATAGATTGAGGTTGGTTCATATATATAATATATAAATCAATTACCTTCAATTTTAATAGGCTCTACTTAAAATTTTCCAATTTTTGTAACAGTTTTCGTCTCTCAAAGTAATTTATGAAGATGCCTATTTTTATACCTATATCATTTATTAACTCTCAAGAATACTAATTTCTTAGAAAACCTAATTTTATGACTTTATTTCTCCGATATTGTTTGTTTGCTGTCGAATAGTATAAATAATATGAAGCAAAGCATGAAATTTGCCATAATAAATACTCCGATGTTCTTATCTAGTTTGATTGTATATTGTAAATTAGTAATTTGTGTGCTTTAGGCACTCATAAAACAATTTCCAAACGAATTCCTATTCATGTGCCGTCTCTGAACCACTTTGTCCAACATTGTCTTTAAAGTTGACTTTCGCGACGTTTATCGGCGGCAAGCGGAAAATCAGAGCAATTTCTGCAACATTTACCGCTCGCCACATTAATCAACATACATGTCCAATTTAATTCGTTTACAAGCAATCCATTATTGTTAGTATAAGTTTTAATGACTCGAACTAATTCTGAAAAGAAAATATAATCAAAATATACAAACAACATTATTACCCCAAATAATAACATACATAATTTCATGAACAAAAGCCATCAACTCTTTACCCTCCATAACGTTATGAGTTGATATAATTATGACAATAACTAACATGCTCTTTTGCATGGTTTGCATATTATTTTGCTTCTTGTGTAGGTAGGATTACGAAACAATCAAGCGATTCAAACAGCACTAACTTTTCCTTGCTCTTTATACTCTAACTGCGTTCAGAGTACTTGGGCGGTCTGTATAGGTGGACATGTGAATGAAATTATTTTCATTTCCATTTCGTTAGTAAAGTGTTACACGTATATGTTCAGATGAGGTATATACGAGAATATCACTCGACCTCGTTTCCTCACAATAAAATGCGTGCTATTTTAATGACATGCATAAGAAACATTGTTGCACAAGCTTTTTTCTTTGATGCTCATTAGTACAACTCCAATTGAAGACGATGCATTAAGCTGTAAATTGATAATTTGCCACTTAATGATGTATGATTAATGTAACAATGCACAGTACATGCAAAAGAAGTAATTGCCAAGTTAACTGCTATTTCACCCTTAAAATGTCATTGTCCGAATGAATTTAATGATTTATCAAAAAAGCGTAGTATTCCTTGCTTTGTTGATCAACACTGAAATGTTATTTATCTTCTGACTTCATTCTGAAGTCCACGCAGGTTTAATTCATGTCTTTCGACATGATTTCGAAACTCATTCAAGAGTCAAACGCAATAAATTCATGCATAAAATTTGAACAGATGGTTGAAGTTATTTGATGTCTTAAGATATGGGCGGTGCAGATTTAATTAATTTACAGGCATATATGATTAAAAGTAATTGTAAAGTAATTCGTTTACAAACTTTTCTCGAGTGTTGGTAAACATTCAAACAGGAAAATCCTAGAAAAGCGATTGTTTTTTTCTGATAATACACAAAGTCACTAAATAATTAATACCCTTTCAGATGGTCAAAATTATATATTATTATCAACCGGGATCACATTATTTATGAAAGAAATTAATAATTTATTTACACATTTTAAAGTTGCTAAATACAACTTCATTAACAAATATCCACTGGTTTCAGCAACTCTTAATGTCCTAGATTGAACAAATATATTTCTTTCCACTCGTCTATAAACCAAAGTTTATATCTCTAAAGAAATGTGTGCACCCAGACAGAACACGAAAAGTGCATTTGCGATTAAATCAACCAAGTGATCACTTCAAGCTAATATTTGCACAATAGTCTGCTGTTTATCGCTGGTTGCATTTGTAATTAAATTTTAGAAAATAAAGTCATCTTCATTAACACTACCAACATAATTGTTTTACCTTCCTACCATGGTTAGGTTGCATTGAGAAGTCAGTAATACGCTCGTCGAGGATTATTCTGTAGTGAAGAACAATTACGTGTTTAAATAAATTATCATTGTAAGATCATTGAACAAGATGAAACGGTTGCGTGTAATTGGATAATTACCAGTGGGTTTGGCCGGAATTTGTACGCCAACATCATTCGTTTCCTGTAGGCGTCGTACTCGTCTTCAACGTTGTCAACGTCGCCAGCTTCGGCTTGTCCCAAGCCTTGTCCATCACGACTTACAAAACCTCTGTTGAAATAATGTACAAATCGCAGACATTTTAATATAACAGAAAACGGTTGAGTTCGACGTGTATCAATAACTCACTTATTTATTGGTTCCAAGATTCCTTTTTCAGTGGTCCCTAAACCTTTACCTTCACACCACCCTAGTTTCTGCAACATTTTAAACCCTTTATTTTCCTCTCCCAGTTTATGTTCGGAGTAATCTGAATGATCAGGAACATCTGCACTCTTTTGCATTAATTTCCTGAATTCCTCTGGAGGTAAAAAGTCACCAATATGGTGCTTTCCATCCGCTTGTCGCGTGAGATCATGTGCCCAGGATTGCGTGGACTGCATTTCCTTTTCTCTTAGTTTATGCTCCCAAGTACCACCTTCTGTTTCTTCGTCTGAATCGTATTCATACTTATTACGACCTGCGCGTTGTGTCCTTTCCAAGTCCTGTTTCTTTTTCAGCATTTCTTGATAGACTAAGTGGACTTTGTAGTTATCCTCTGCTTTCTTCCAGGTTTCTTCATTCAGATTAGTACCTCCGTATGTAGACCGCACATAAGTAAGGAAACCAGGATCTTGTCGAGTTAATTTAGATAACATCACACCTATTTTACAGAAATTCCGAACAATTACTCAACTCTAAATCAAAAATTCGAATTGAAATAACAGTACCTGTAGAGCTTGGAGGTAAAATTGGCGCAGGTATCGTCGCACGTACTACCGATTGGGGTGGAGACACATCAACTTTTTCACCCCATCGACTTTTCCGCTTTCTTTTATTCGACAATTCAAGACCAGCGCTCATGTCGCAATCATCTGTAAAACTATCCGACTCGTAGATTTCCTCAGGTTTGTAATCGTCTTGATCAGAGTGGTTGCCGTTGCCGCCGCCGGCTGAAATTTCGGCCTTGAACTGCTCCACGAGCTGCTGATACTGCCGATATGCTGGCGAGCTCTTATCGAACAGAAACCTACAACATGCACGTAGAGACAAACATTTGTCGCGCACCAATACGCCAGCAGCGTATGCGGAATTTATTTGGGAGCTGCGTACTTGGAACTTTTTTCCATTTTATACCAACATGTGTAAACAAAGAACAATCAACAGAAGAGATCAACTAACTAAATATCAAAGCGACACGAACCGTACTTTGCAGACTATTACGTGCATGATTAACATGAACTTTTTCATTGCATGTTCATAGCTTTGGGTGAAGTTATTCGCGTCCTTCCATTTCTCCCGAGGGAATGAGTGTTGATTGTTCATTGTTTGCGTTTGTGACTTTTGCATTTGTTTTGTGGTGAGTTTGGTGACTCAAGATATGTGACTGAACTGATATGAGATAATTTGAGAGAAATAATTAAACAGACAGCGCTGAGCTGCGGAAGTGTAGGAACTAGGCCTGCATACCACAGACTGGGATCTTGATTTTTGCGCTGGCGGACGACGTCCTCGATGCCTGGTCCACACTGCGCCACCATGCGTCCCAGAGACGCCATCGCCTCGTAATCGCCTGAACCTGAGGGAAACACTTCACAAAACCGTCACTAAGCGTGTTCACCTGTGGCGTATACACAGCTAGGCTCGCACGATTGTCAACATACTGGAATTGCAGCCATATAAATATAAAATTATTATCCGCAATTGAATTCCTTCCATTAAAGGCAACTGAGTATTGTACATATTTAATCAAGGTATTGATCGTGGCCGCTTTGACAAACTATTACTGGTATGTTAAATACAGGAATGACAATGGTTCACCGCCATTTGCATGCCAGTATATTGAATCAATGCAAACCTCTGCTGACAAACAAATAACTGCGTGAATATCTTATCGCTTTGTAAAATGTTCACACATTCATCAAAGTAATGAGGAATTTCGCTGATGCGCTGTCCTAAACACCTAGAAAAGAACCATATCAAATACTCTCGTATTTGCTCGCTCATAATTTTCGGTGTCCCATCTCCATATTGCAATCCCATACAAACCAATTTGCGCAATTTAGGCACACAAACAAACCACATAATTACCTGTGTTTATATTGATATCCTTGCTGTGGCCAATTTGCGGCGGTGGTACGTTGACTGGAATTAACGGTTGCTGATTAAAGCCAGGAGGTGGTAACTGCATCGGTGTTTGCTGCATTAAGGTAGGTGGAAGAACGTTAATCTGTGGTGGGGGCACAATGCCCATTGCTGGGGGTGGCGGCAAAATTGGCTGCGCCATAAGCGAGGGTATCGAATTCAACATCGGTTGCGTCACAATCGGTGGCGGTGGTAGCTGTTGCAATGATGAGGTGGAGAGCTGCACTTGCGCTACGGATGGGATCTGCTGCACCTGCGCAACGAGAATATTCAATCCGCCTGCCTGTTGCGGTGGCGGCATTGACGTGGGTGGCATAATATTCGGCGGTGGGATGCACGTAGGAACGTTTTCTGTAGGCACAGCGAGATTAGGCGGAGGTACTGATTTATTTGGTGGTGGGACGTTTTTAATAAAATTCGGGGCAGATTCTTCATTCGGAGTAGGAATATTGAGTATGTCTAAAGGCTTTGGGTTCGGGATTTCGTTTAATTGTATTGGGGATGGGGGTGGGATATTTTGCACTTGCATGGGAGCAGGCGGAGGAATATTCATGGCGTTTATCGGTTCTGGTTGAGGGATTGTATGAATTTGCAATTGATTTGGTGGCGGGATGTTAGTTAACTCCAACGGCGGTAAACATGGCGGTGGCACCGTAATGATTGTGTTGTCTGACACTGCTACCACTGCTGATTGAGGCGGTAGCGTGACGGTGGTGATTACTGTCGATGGACACATTTCTACTGTCATCTCAGTGGGTATGAGCTGCAACTGTGGTGGTGGTACACTCATCATTAGCGGTATCTGCGGTGGAGGTGTGACTAGATTCTTGAGCAATGGTTGGCCTGTCACGTCCTGTGCACTCATCATAGTTGGCTCAAACGGCGGCTGGCTGATGAGATTATTATAACTTGGACTGATGTTAATTTTGGGTTCATAGTTTGGCAGGTCTTCAGAATTAAACCATAATGGTGGTCTCTTTGTCGTCGGTAGACCCTCTCTATGCCACTTGTATTTGCTTCTGTCAAACTCACTATAACAACTAATCAGTACTTGTAAGAACTAGTTTGCTCCGGCAACTTATTACAATGGACCATTGATGCATTTATCAAGAAACCAACATAAAAAAGAAGATGTCTGCATTGCTTACCGATCACTTCCTTGTTTAGTAAATTTAATTTTATGATCCAATTTCTTCAGCTGCTTAAATTGATTGAGAAAACTACCATCATTCGAGAAAGTGTTAAAGTTGAATGCTTTCTTATCACTTTTCTCCTTATCGGCTGCCTTAGTAGGGCTAGAAAAAAAAAAAACAAAATACAACAGAGCTCATAAATGTGATTTTTTTCTTGAATTTGCAAACCTTTTTCGATTTTTCTGACTTTTCGAATTTTCAGACTCTTTGGTTGCCTTCTTTTGCTCTAATTTGGCTTGGATCTCGCGTTTCTTCTGCTCAATGAGCTTCTCCTGATGAGACATTTGTGCGAACCTATCATTCCTGGAGATTTTCGTTTGAAACACTTCGATGGTTCCTTTTTTCGACATTCTGAGCAGTGGCACATCACAGAGTGTGACTGTAATAGGTCTATGTTTTGCTCCAGCGTAAATTCACAATATAGTTTAGATCATATCGGTAATTTAATGTCACAAGAATCGTCTACTACAATGACCGTAATCACCTGATAACCAAGAATAACTCTTGTGATGAAAAATCTGTAGACAGATGTAGCGCCATCTTGTAGAGTGGCAGTATAACAAAGTCTATTACTTTCGTTTGTTTAATGATGTGTTGAAAGAGTGCGCTTTGGTGTTGGTAATCAAATGTCAATGTAATCACAAGTTTTGAAATTAATTAGTTTTCTGTTAAAATATGTAAATCTAAAATGTTATTTGTTTTAAATATTTGTTTGCGACTAATATATAATTCATCCAATTATTAATTCTTTGTAAAACACTGTGGCAGTCAAGGTGGTAGCGGCTTTAGATTGTCTACACACATTAAATAACATGATCCAAGGTCAAGCTAATGTTAACTTATTTTGTAATCGTTTTTAATTTGTATTGATTAATCGCTTGCTAAAATATCTATACCCAAGATACTAACTTTAGTTAACCTTTAAAATCTGAGCAGTCAATATGAAGCTAAATTTGATATTTACATTTGCCATTTGTGTAATCACAGCTCAATCAAAAAAATATCAAATTTTCAGAATTCAAAAGGTATAAATATATTCGATATATTGAATTTAGTATAAAATAATATTTTTTACAGCTTAATTGGTTTGCTGCCTTTCAAGATTGTCAAAGTCGTGGATTACAATTAGCAACAATTAATTCTCAAGCAGAGCAAAATGATCTTGAACATGTTGTAAAGAAAGCTGGTAGGTAAATTCATATTTTTTAAATACTATTAGATTATGTTACTTTTTGATTTTTAGGTGTACCAGATAATTTGTTATGGACTTCTGGTACTGATTTAGCAGAAGAAGGAAATTTTGTTTGGATGTCTACAGGAGAAGCAATTTCTTATAGCAAATGGAGTAGTCCACAGCCTGACAATCAAAGAGGAGTTGAACACTGTGTGCATATTTGGGATCATCAGGGATTAACATGGAATGATGATGATTGTAATAGAACATTGTATTATATTTGTGAACAGAAAGGAGATTCTGTTAAAATATGTGCTGATATTTTACTTTAAGTCACTGATTGCTACTTATAAATGCAATACAATTCATCTACAAATGGTTTTATTTCTTTATCAGTATTTGACTGAATTTAACGTATTATGTATTTCGCGCCTAGTCGTATTTGATAAAGAAATTTCCTCAATATGCATAAATTTGTTTGTATTAATGAGATAACATTTGAGTCCGGCGTCATATGTTTGTATAAAACTAATTTGTAATTCATTATTAATTCAATATTAAATACTAGTCAGTCACGATGCGAGTAGTAACGGTCTTAGTATTTGCAACAATATTGTACACAGTTCATTCTTCCAAAAGATACCATGTTATGAAACTACATAAAGTTTGTAGATGAAAATAATAATAATAATTTGTTATAATCAAATATAATTAACAAGTTGATTGATTTTTAGGAAAATTTCTATGGCGCTTACGTGGACTGTATGAGTCGTGGTTTACAACTTGCAACAATCGACTCAAAAGATGAACAAACTGCTATTGAAGCAGCTGTTGCCAGGTCAGGTGTGTACATCAACTTTCTAGCTGTTCAACTAAAAAATAAACTAGGGTTGAAATTAAATTTATAGGTAATGCAGTTCCATTCTGGATATCCGGTACCGATTTAGTCGAAGAAGGAACTTTTCTCTGGTTGAGTACTGGTAAGCCAATAACATTTAGTAATTGGAATTCGCCCGAACCTAATAACGCCGAGGGAAAAGAAGATTGTGTTATTATTCATAACAAAGATGGTAATTTCATATGGAATGACTTGAATTGCGAGACCAAGATGCATTATATTTGCGAAGAGAAAACGAATGCAGATAATGTTCATTTACAAATAAACTTTTAAATATATTAATTAAATAGTTAAAATAGTATGCTTAAGAAATAGTTAGCAATTGTAATGCAAAAACAAGATGCGTTTGACATAAGAGGAAACAAATGTAAAGTCATGGTATAAACAAGTTTTTGTATATAATTAATAAATAAATGTGTAAGACGGCAATGAAAACTACTTTTTTACCGCTGTTTAGATCAGTGGAATTTACATCTCACTTGTTGACGATAACTTTGGGTAAATCCAACATATCTATCTGAGGTCAATTCAATAAAATGTTGTGCTTTACATAGATTGATTATTTACTAATGCTTTTTGATATTTAATGTTAGCATCGGTTAACAGTTCTGTAGTGATCTCTCATCAATAAACATGAATGTACCAAGTGTTTTGTTCTTTGCCTTGCTACTGTTTTCCGGAGAAGCAAAAGATTACAAGATTATCAAAGTGCAAAAGGTAATCATATACTGATTATGACTTTTATTTAACACAACTTTTCTTAAGCTATGTATTTAAAAAAAAGATCAATTCTTCACATTTTTATGTGAAATTGTCTTCTATAATCATATTGTTTGTTTGAGCCAAGAAATGCAATTACCTAGGCTACACTCCTTGGTCTAAACAAGGTTAGGTTCTGTGCGGTAATGTCCTTTTCATAGTCGTAATTTACTCTAATTTAGTTTTTAATTATTGTACTTTACCAGGTAGTGGTGGATAATGATTAAGATTGACTAGTTATTTGTAGATTTACAATACCAATAAAAGTAAAACTACTTAACGTGTTCTTGCTCCGAAGGGCTACGTCAATGCGTGTGACCCAGAAGGCGCATAACTCAGAAGACGCTATATTTAAAATGGTGATTCGCAACAGTCTATTTCACATAATTAATAAACTTGCTCATTTTAGTGATATAACGCTACAATGTTAGTAAAATCTGCTTCTTGGTACACACAGCCGTGCATCATATTACTCAGTCGCGTCGTCGGGCGGAAGAGAGAGAAATGCCGCCGAGCGGCGCAGATCTTTACAATAAAGTAACAATAAAGAGCAAAATTTTATAAAAGCGATATATTTAATATTAAATTTACCTTACAGTTGAACTGGCATGCAGCTTTCCAAGATTGTATGAGTCGCGGTTTGCAATTAGCAACAGTTCATTCTCAAGAAGAACAAGCTGATATCGAAGCTGCTATAAAGAAAGCAGGTAAGTCAGGTGTAATAAAATAAAATAAGTTTTTATTAAAATATATTTTTGGATGAAGGTATTTCCAACGAGTGGTTATGGACATCGGGCACAGATCAAGGGGAGGAAGGGAATTTCTTCTGGATGTCTACAGCTGAACCGATAATTTACAGCAAATGGAGTAATCCGCAGCCCGATAATGCGGGAGGATTTGAAAACTGCGTGCACATTTGGAATAATGGTGGGGGATTGACGTGGAATGACTGGGGTTGTGGAAATAAATTGTACTATATTTGTGAACCCAAACAATGTTCACAGAGTATAACAGTTGAAATCAAGCTTTAGTAATATTTTAGGTAAATAGTTTAAAATTTTCATTGATACCAGGATTTTCCACAATTTTTATGAAACTTTTCGAATCATTAATTCCTTTATGTTGAATTCAACACAATCAGAATGTAAATTTCATAGAATTCGTATGATTCAATAAAATTTCTTGGAATTCCATATGCGCATTTGTACTCGCCCAATAGAATAGCTAGACACAAAATGAGAGAATATTGCTAATTTTACACACACACATACCATATATATATATATATATATAATTTTATTACTGATTAATTTATTACTTAATAATTTAAAATTTTTGCGTCAAAACTGTGACTTCTAAAATAAGTTAAGAATTTTTCTAATAATAGGGGGAATTATTCAGTAAGTTTTCTGGTGCATAAAATAAAATTATTATTAAAAAACACATTGGAAAAATAAACTTAGCCCTTTTAATTGTGTATCCGACGTGTATGTATACTCTACTACTATCATAAGCTTAGAGTGAACATTAATGTTAGCGCTCTGCCAAGAATATTTATTTGAAAGTGATCTCATAGGAAAGACATTTTATTTAATTTGAAACTATTCAAAAATAGACCATATAAATATTTAATTATAATCTCCGATATTAAGCAGGTCTGAGCTGTGATATCATATGCAACGGATCTTTCTTGTATCTAGCAAAGACTTCGCGTTTGAAAGTATCGAAAAGTTTCCGGTTCTGGTTGTTCTGATGCTCTCGCCATGGTGGACGGCTGCGTTTCACCTGTAGTCCCCAATGTACTGTAAATATGGGAGAGAGGACCAGAAATTCATATTCCGCCACAAACATTTCATACACCTACAAGTGTACGCGAGATATATTAGGTAGATAATGAATTTACACAACAACCTTACTTACTTGCGTATTTCTTGTGTACCCATAACCTACAAACCTTTCATCGTGAGGTGGCACTGAGTCAACCGCTACGTAAAAAGGTTCGTACAAGAATTCAAAGTTTGTCACCTTGTGACTTACGTGAACGATTATATCAGACTCTGTATTATTTTGCCACCTGCAATTCGAATGCTTTTATTACAGGTTGAATGTAATCTGACTATACGAATACATACTTGGTAAAATTAGTTGCATATTGATTATAGATAAACACGCGATGATGAAATGGTCTGGCTAGTCCTTTATTCGCAAGCCTTACCAATTCCGTTTTGTTCGCAGGAAACTTCACTCTATTGTCCAATTCATAGGTGGGTATTACATATGCGCAATTTCGGGCGCACTTGTAATTTGCTAGAAACTGGTCCAACTTCTCTACGAAATTATGACTGGGAACAATATCTACATCAGTCAAGAAGACATGCTTACTATTACAATTCTTTCTGGCTAAGTTCCTCAGGTGATTTTGTGGGTACGGATTTTTAATCCTCCACTTTGTAGATTGGCTGCTTAGTCGATTGGTTAACATCTTCAAGGTTACATCTGGTGTATTGCAATCCATATTACTTAATTCCTCAACCTCAAAGTGTACATTTTCCGGTATCCTGTCTTTAGGCAAAGCTAGATGAAAGTTGACTCTTTGTTTAATATGGTTATAGCACTGCCGAAGATAGATTAAATAAAGCAGGAGCAGATTAAGCTCTTCTTCGCCAGAGGCAAACAACGCGACGGAGATGGCACCATGCCACATTTTACTAACTTCCACCAAAGAACTCAGTTTATCCAATGAACTCTGCGTGGCCAAACATACAGAAAACTGCTCATTCAGTTCCACGACCTGTTCACCGAGCAGGAAGTTGTCGTAGTATTTGTACGAAAGTTTATTATCCCATCTTCCTAGCTTTAAATTAAGTGCATTAAAGATATCTTCATCTGTTTGGCTTGTTTGGCGTACAGGAAGAACCTCTTGAAGCTTTTGCATCTGTTCCAATTGGATCTGTAGCACTTCATCTGGATGTGGCACTGGTTGGTTTGGCTGAAGTTGAGCTTTGGGACAGTCTTGCTCCTGCCCGGCGAGAAGTTTTACAGTGAGGAGGATGTTGTAGATAGACAATCCTATGACTAGTGCCACCGTTAAATTCAAAATTCGACATTGCTACAAAGAAACAATAATTTTAGAATAGATAGATTATTAAAAATTTACAAGGTACCTGCACCATTTGATTCAATTCGAAGTGGAATTAATGCTGTAAATTTCTTTTGATACCTATTGGGCAGAGTTTACATTCCCAAGTTATATTTGGAGCAAAAATAAAGAAATCAACATTGCTAAAATCTTGTCACTACTTGTTCAACTTGTTTCACTTCTAGATCTTCAGGTAGATTTAATATAGAGGAGTAGCCGGTCTTGTTAGATGCAGGGAGTAGAATAAAATAAAGGGTAGTCAAGGATACAAAGAGGGGATACCCAGAGTGCGCATGGTTCTAGGAATTCCTGGATGGGGAGTAGCAAGTATTGATTTTATCGTTTGTCACATTACCGCGCAGTGCTAAAGAGAAACTTTTACAGGATTCTTGCAGACAAGTAGGAAGTTTCCTGTTGTTACCGGACTTTAAGTATTCATTATGTTGATAACACTTACTTTTATTCAATTGGTAAAACGTGCTTTCCTCAGTATAGGAGTTATTCTGAATTAGTTCTATTGAGTGGAGGGTGGTCAGCTGTTTCTTCTGTCGGGAATGAGTATTCTGAGGATTATGTGATTCGTCGTAAGGGTTTAAAGATTGTCTGGGATAGTCACACTCCCAGTGCTTATTAAGGAATTTTGAGTTATTTCGTTTAAGTTTGTAGATCTGAAGGTTTTCTTTGATGTCTAAATGACATTGTTAGTGTTGTATCAATGTTGTTACCTGCGTGTGAATGTTTAATTAAGTGGTTAGCAAAAGGAGAATGTTTGGGGATCTGAGAGCGCGCATGTATTCGTACGTTTTGCAGAAATTGCAGGGTAACTTGTAGATGTCGCTGGATTTGTGGATGTTTAGAGGATTTAATGGTTTATTGAGTTTCTGGAATATCTTTTTTGTTATTTTATAAATATTGTTGTCAGTGTAGGTAAATGGAAGGTATTTTGTATCTTGAGATAGACAAGTTAGCAGGTTTTTCGAGGTTTAACACACGTTTGAAAGATCTTTCTATGTTTTTTAGTCTACTATCTATCTTATTTCAAATTGACTATTGAGTAATGCACATTTTCCTTTATTCTTAAATCTAATTTGTAATTATTCATACAGTATTTCATAAGCCTTATATTTCCTAGAATACTACGTAACCTTCTTGAAGGTTACGTCTTAGTTTCTCTATCCTCTGTCGCCCTTTCTCTTCCCTTTTCTGCGTATCGCCCATTTTTTCCAAAGGCTTTGTCATCGCGTTTCTGCATCCCCTTAGCATCTGCAACCGATACCGCGTGCAAACTTGGCTCAATTTGCGAATGTGTCACAAGAGAATGCTGCATCTGCAACCCAACTTCCTCCAATCCCGTAGCAACATTGAACACACACCCCAATGGATTGTAATACGGATTAAAGAGCGACGAATAGTGAGACTGTGCTGCGGCCGGCGGTGCAAAATAATGCGATGCGAACAACCCTTGCCGCTGTGCCATCTTCAACCGTGTCGTCAACTGCTTCTTCCACTTGGTCCTTCTATTCTGGAACCAAGTCTTAATCTGTACCTCAGTTAAATTTAGTGCCTTCGACAACTCCATCCTCTTGCTGACACTGAGATACTTATCGATCTTGAATTCGGTCTCGAGCTTTTCGAGCTGCTTCGCAGAATAAGCTTGGCGAGGTTTTCTGTCCAAACCCGGCTTGCGAGAACGCCGACTGGATGGTTTGGGTGCTGTAAATGTTTAGTTCATTATACTTTCGACGTTCTATGTCTAGGTATTTAACACTTCTTGAAGATGCAGAAGTGTTAGATGACAGAGTTTAAATTGCAAACGCGTCTATTTGAAGCGTTAAACCATTTTTATGACTCGCAAAGGTGACAACTCACGTCTGCTGTTGTGAAGTGCTTGGAGGCGGTAATTAAATTCACGCCCGCGCGCAATGTTTGCCGATCGTAAAACGCGCAGTGCGACACTTGATACATGTCGATCATCGTTAGCAGAGGCGATAATGTCGTTTAAAGCCGGCTCATTGTCAGCGAATAACGAGGCGACGCTAATTGTAGTGACAACATTGTTTTTTACACACATATTATTTGATGGTGATAATCAGAGGTATTTTCCATATGGTTAGAACAAGAGCGGCCAATAATAATAAATTTCAGATCAATAATAACCGAGTTCTCTAAAAACTTTGGAAACGTTAACTTTTCACATAAACGCAGCGAAATTATATGTAATAAAATGGAATTTCGCTGAATTGTTTAAAACTCTTAAATTACGCTTCTAATTAGCAAAATCAACAGAGGCATCATTCCCTCATATCCTAAAACGTTTACAACGTGACAGTAAACACACGTCTTCGGTCAACAGACAAACCCGACTCACGTCAAACATCTCCACCCACACTTCAACCACTTCAATAACAATCAATAGGTAATTAATGTGTCAAGTGTTATTTGCACGCTGATTAGCATTCACTCTACAATTTATTTGAAAGCAAAATAATAAAGAAAACTGCCATCCAACATACCCCGTTTTGGTAAGCAATCTGCTTCTAATTTGATAAGGTTTCAAGGTGTTTGTGAGTTGAAGAGATCTTGCATCAAACTGCAGAACGTATTGCATTATTTTGAAGGTGATATTTTCTCAGATTGTGGTGACAGGGGGATGTTAGACGCACGCGATCTCGCCATTTGGTCGGCCCTTTATCGCCTCCGTGTGATATTATTGTTCATGCGCGTCGGTGCGCTATTGTTCCATAATGGATAGCAATTTACTTCTATTATGTGATTAATCGAAGAGGTGTTAAAAGCGATTTATGAAAATATTATTTCATTAATCACCGTCAGACCAAGCACCTTTTCCTCCTTCAACTCTGTCAAAAATTGAGAAGGAAGAAAATTCATTTCTTTTTGTTTTATTCCTCGCGTAAACGAAATTAGGAAACAACACAATAAACCTTATTTGCTTAGAAACCGAAGAAATTAAAATAATTTAAGTATGCGAAAAAAGTATCTTGAAAATTACCTTGCAATTGAAAGAGTTGACTGGATCTCTTCTGCTCTTGGTTCAACCAATTTGTATATAGCATCGAAGAAGACGAAGATGTGCCGGGTAAGTATGGCATAAAGCTAGAATCACCTGAAGTATGTGCTGAACTTGGTGAAAATTTTTCGCGGATCATCTCGAAAAAAGCCGGATCTGATGGGATGCCACCTTGGGGAAATTGTGGTAGTTCAATTAAGGAATGATACAATGCTACAAATAACATCAATAACATAATTACACCTATTAGTTATTATAATGGATTGATTGTTTTACCACTTCTTGTAGCTTGAATAGCAAGTGGTTTCTTGATTTCTTTGCCAGATGAATTTACCGAATTTTCAATGCCCAATATCCTATCAATTGAGAATTTGTTGCTGCCACATTGCGTTTCGCTGTTTTTCTTGCTTCTAGTAGAAATTTCTTTATGTGATGATAAATTAATATTTGCTTCAACTTCTGGTTCACTAATAACATCAACACATGAAGATGAATCTTCGTCACTGTTATAATTATCATATTCGGATTGTTCTCGAATAAAGTTCATCATAATTAATTGTCACATGCAAGCAATTTTATACTTGACACAATTCTTACGGAATTAACTCGGAATATGTTAGCTAGCAACTCCCGACTTTTGGTGACTTCAACGCCCGAATAACCAGGATAACATTCACTTTACGATCACTAAATAATATTGTTTTGCGTCGTTTGATTCTGTATTATGCTCAATAATATGTTATAATGTTTGAGGTGCTTTGAGTCCATTGAGTGCGCCCTTTTTCGGCCAACTAAGCATTACATGCTCGGACAGGTAGCGGCGGCGCGTCTCGTTTTCCCCGCCCGCGCCACTCACGTGTCTACGTGAGGGATCCTTTCACACTTTGCTTCCTCTCTTACCTGCAGACAGTACCATAAAGGCATCTCTTAAGGCGTGCATGGTGCTAATCGAGAAGAATGCAGCACGAGGGGTGCTCATCTGCGCCACCACCGCCGCCGCAGATTGGTGTTTCGCGTGCTGTGATACGGAGTCTAATACATTTTGACACCTTTGCACAACTTTCAGGACTTAAAAACTCGTTAATACATTTATTAGAATTTACTCAAGATACTAATGATATTTTTAAAATTTATTTCTAACTATTCTTTCAGAAGCTTTTGATAAATTGTTTCAAATTCGCAGTCATAAGCAATGCGTGTCGATTATAATTTTCTCACACTATTCAACGCTACTAACAATGGGGTGTGAACTTCATATTGCCACTTAAAAGATAAAGAAAGAATTAACACTTACATCTCCCGAATACAGAACAGAATAAAATACAAAACACTAACAAACTAAGAATTAAAGGATCAACTGCAAGTCGAAGTGGTTTCAATATAATATTTATTGTGGACTAGTTGAGGTTTACTTACGGGTACTGAGTAACGTTCATCTCGCCGCAAATGGCAGCTGAAAGGCTTTTAGGCGTGATTTATCTGTTTATGGATGGAGCGCAGTGTATGCGACGGTTGATTGTTTGCCACCCGCTTCTAGAGCTTTAAACAGATGTTTTCGACATGTTCGTTTCACATTACACATGTATTACAAGTATTACATATATTTTATACCCTCTAAAAGCAGCTTCCAATGCTTCCAACTCTGATAAAATTCCTTTCTTAATAAATAATGGTTTTACTATTTTGAGCTATTTTCCCCGAAATCTAATTTAATTTGTTATAGGAATATTAGCAATATAGCATGCTAATTACCATGCTAAACAACTCGGTCCAGTCCCACTAAGATCTGCGATTGGTAAAACTTAAACGCCGCCTTTTTCAGCTCATCTCGCAAATTCAGCTGCTTTCCACCACATTCAAGTACCTGCATTGCAATGCACAAAGTGTACTTGATTTCGTAATGTATATCATAATAAAATGGGTAAAACGCGCTTTGATACGCTTATTCTTAGCGTTTTCCTGCTTTTTCCAGGCGTATTTTCCAACGACTAAAACACATTCTCATATTCTGCGAAATGTTATAAATGATGCTACAAGCAGTAGCATTGCAGTCCTAGGGAGCACCTGGAGAGAGTCTTTTATCTCGCTGCTCTGAATGGAAGATTGAATTAGAGCACTTAAATTTTCCCATTCACGTCGTTAATCCATCTGAAATCAAATGTACTACTTCAAGGAACTATAATTTATTATTTCAAAATAATATATTTAGAATAACAGCACTTAAATTACTTTGATAATAACTGTAGGCATCTGTGTCAACTCAGTCACAACTGAAGAATCTTCCGACGCTTAAGACATGTTTAAAGATGCAACCATATTAGTCACTCACGTCACGTTCACGCGGCTATCTACTGGAAAATTATCCATTCAAAGAGGCAATGTCTTCTTGTTGATATACCACGGAGGCATAAACTAGTCGCACAGTGATCTTCAAAGCAACAACTTCCAAATGACTTAAGTTGAAACAACATATATCAAAATGTGTGTCAAGACTAAAACAGTAAATTATTTAGTATATTACTCATTGATTAGTGTTATATTTAATTTGCAAAATTCTTGTGATGCTGAGTATAATATAATAGATGTAGATGATATTCTATCAGCTGACTATATGCCAGGAAGTCTTTTGATGCTGGAAAATTCGGAGGAAAACATTAAAACTTTAAATAATTTTACAAAACTTGAAAGGTTTAGTGTGGGAAAACCTTTTGGGTATCATCATGGACATCTTGAAAGTCGAGAAAATACTAGTGTTGGACATGGAGGTGTTCGGGCAGGAATTGTAAGTGATGGAAGCATTATGGGAGCTTTGAACACGATGGTTTTTCATAGGTGTGCACATTTTTGTTAAGTGTTGCAAAATGTTGTTAGAATGTTTTATTAATTTAAAGGGGTAAAATAAATGAATATTTATGTCGTAACTTCATCGCTGAACAAATCATAGATGACATGTCCACGAACCGCATTAGGAAACGTGCAAGTCAAGGTGATAAACACAAGAAAAATACTACAATCAACCCCAATCATCGGGAGTTTTCCTTACGAGAAAACATGATTGAGGATGAAGGTTCAAGCCAATATAAAAGTTGGCTCACTAAGTAATTCTCCAGTCCCTGAATTCATTTTTAGTTTAATGATATGAAAATATTTCTTAGAAGTACTACTTTAGAGGACATTTATAGACACTACCAAGACGTAGACCGCCGCGAAGACAACGACGATGAAGAGGAAGACAATGAAGACATCGAAGAAGAAGAGCAGTATGATCAACATATTGCTGGGTATGCTTATGCTCCATCGTATCCAGTCCCTTCCAATCATCCGCTGTCAATTGGACCAGCAAAATTAGGCCATAGTGCACCCGGAATGAACTATCCATCTAGCGTCGGGTACGGTTATGGACCACCGTCGAATGGCCACGCTCCGGTTCAGCCTTGGCATACGGGAGGAAATCATGGTGCGCTGCACTCTGTGCCGAGCAGTCATGGTTATGAATATAACGGTCCTCCGCTGAGTAATTAACTTGCTTTAAATATGTTCTTTGCGATTATTTTTTCTAATTTGTAGCTCATCATGGCTTCGATGATCACGTTACAGTGCATCATACTGAGATCCATCATGAATCACCAAAGTATTCTGGAGGTCATGAGAGTGGTGGGAAGGATTTGAGCGAATTGTTTGAAATTGTATTGACAGCTTTAGCATATCTATCTTTTGGAATGTTTATTGTACACGTAGTTATGTGTATTTCACATGCGGTAAATTGGCTAAATTGGGAGTAGATGAAGTTATGTGAGATCGACAAGTTTTGGTTTGGTTACAGAAAGAGAAAAAGGAGTCCGTGACGATTATTGTGCAGGCAACATCGACAACTGGTACGGTAGGAACTGGAATGGAAATGGGTATGGGTATGGGTATGGGTATGGGTGGTGATGAAGATGATAATGGGGATGATATGGGAGGCGGTGGCAATGATGAAAGTGGTAATGATGGGGACGGTGAAAATGTTGGAGGTGGTGATAATGGGGGCGGTAATAATGGTGACGCTGGAGAAAATGAGAGTGGTAATGATGGTGGAGGAGAAGATAATGGCAGTGATGAAGGAGGTGTTGGAGATGATGGTAATGAAGGAGGAGATGGCGTTGATGAAGGTGGAGGTGGTGATAACAGTGGAGATAACGGTGGCGGAGTTGATCAAAATGGAGAAGACGGTGAGGGTGATAATGTCGGAGAAGATGTTGATGAAGATAATGATGGCGGTGATGGTGATGTCACTGGTGAAGGTGGCGATGGCTCTGAAGGTGATCAAATCCGCTTCCCATTCATAACCAGCACGTTTAATCAACGTCCCACTACTAAAAAACATCCCACTTACTACCAATCTCTTCCAACCCAGCTGCCACGTCCACCAACACATCTTAAACTTAAGAAATCTAAAAAAAACCGAAAGCCTAAAACTTCAAAAAAGTCAAAAAAATCGAAAAAGAAACGCTTCAAAATTAAACTCAAAAAATCTCATAAAATCAATGATATTGCTTACACTGATGCTGGTTCACAATTTCTATGGAAAAACTTGGGGGAAGGGATTGGTGAAGGTATCCACATTCTCCCATCCAGCATCCAATAATCTGACGCTCTATTTCCTTCAGCGGCGCCTACGGGAAGGTCAGTTCGAAGACGTCGACGCCGTCGCCGTCGTCGTAGGAAGCGTCTAATTGAAGAGGGAGATTTGCCGAAATCTCAGATGCCTACTCTACTAAATCCCAATCTAGAAAGTTTGAATGAATTGGCACGACACGTGTTGACTTCAATTGAGGCTGCGTTGGTAGCACATCAGGATGATGGAGCATGCCTAAGGAAGGTGCTATGTCAGAATAATCGATATTCTAGGAATTTGGAAAATAGTAACAAGATGTGGATTCCTGTCTGGAGGTAATCTAACCTTTCTTGGAAATCTTAAACTGGGATAAATTATTATTTTCAGTTTGGGAATGAGTTGGTTATCCGGAAAGCTCACCAAGGACGTTCCAAGAGCGACATCTATGTTAGATATGTTAAAAGCATCAGTGCTTGGTCTGGGGAAAGCCAACTGTGAGGTGATCTTTCAAGATTGCAATCTTAGAGTACAGAGGGACAAGCGGAGGCGGCGGCGAAGAAAGTAGTCTGTAAATCAATTAGATTAGTCGTTACAAGGTGGCGGCAAAAAATATTTAAACCAGAATTTCATTACGTAATGAGTCCTTAAACTCCTTTTAAATATGAAAAGATTAGAAATATAATATTAAAACTATATACCAGTCTTGGAGATGTATATAGAGCTATTAAATGGAAAATTGCTTCTGTTTTATTTTCTGTATTTCTTCCGGTTTTATCCCATTTGGTAGTTATGCTGTTGCTGGTTCGACGCACGAGTAAACATCCCGTCGTAAAAATTGCATGCGTCATAAGTTTTCGTCGTTGTTTAAAGAAATGTTGCGCTATTGCGCCATTGTCAACCCCAACTGCAACTAGTGCAAACCTCAATGAACAGGATTTAATCGTCTGAGATAAATGTATGTCCAGTCTACTGATGTTGGAATAAATGTATTCATACATTCTCTGAATTAAAATTTAGTTTTTTTCTTTGCTCATATTCCTTAACACATCTCTCGTTAAAGTTTATTATTAATGAAATTAAAACTAAAATTTAGAGTATAATAGAAGATGGGAAGTATCAAAGAGAAATCGGACATATTTGCGCAGTATGCATGCTCAGGTCGTCGTTGCCGTAGTTCATCGATGGTTTAATTAGCCACTTATAAGCGTAACTAGCGCGGATAGAGCGCATAAAGCAGAGCAGAAGGAATAATTAACCCTCATGGTACTCATGACAAAACGAAAGACATGCAGAGCGATTAGTGTTTTGCCACAGCCGCCAACAATCTCTACTGTATCAACAAAAGGTGTGCCATGGAACACTCTAAGAAAAACTTTCATAGTCGAGTTGAAACAAGAACCGCATAGTGTCAATTTTTATCTTCACATATTAGAAACAAATATTAGATACATATTTTAGGCACCACTTTCGAAACAACCTGTCCCTAATATTTTCTATCATAATTATTATGTTTAAAAACAAAAATATGTCATTTATGATAGTAGATGGTAATTTTACTTCTTTTCAGTGTGCCAGTAGGTTTCTGGAGGCGTGCGCAGCAAAACAAGGGCGCCGCAGCTATGGCGGGGCTGGCAGTGGCGGCGCGCAGTTAGTGTGGCTCCAGAGTGCCGCGGTGCCGCGTCGCGATGCCTCCCACCGCCGCCGAAACGCTGCGCGCCTGGCTCCTCTCCGCGTTGGTGGTGCACGGTGCCGTTGCCGGCAACCCAGATGCGAAGCGTCTTTACGATGACCTACTGTCCAACTACAACAAGCTGGTGCGCCCGGTGGTGAACACTTCCGACGTTCTCAGGGTGTGCATCAAGCTGAAGCTGTCACAGCTCATTGATGTGGTAAGTGAAAATAATGGAAAGAAAACAAAAAAAAAACAACCTGGGTGACTATTGTTCATAGTGGAAACAAAAAATGATGACAATGTAAAGACAATGAAGAGAAATGATAAAAGAATAAACTTTATTTAGAAATTGATTTAAGATGTTTGGAAATGATTATAAAAGTTTGGTTTAGATATTTGTATAGTTTTAGTTTTGAAGATTTAGAGAATCACAAGAAAAATCAATAAGAAAGTGATTGAAATTCAGAATTCATTTGATTTGCAGAAATTGCAAGCGAGCATTGCGTTGGAAAGCAATTTGAATTGGCAAGCGGTTTTGCTGGCATGCGCGCCTCATTGATTCGCACAAAATTTTGCCCTAGTTGTCACCGAAAACAAGACTCCTTTACAATCATAAAAATATTTTCTCTTTTCTCTCAAAATCAATTCTTTTTGTTGAGAAATAAATTTTTTTTTTCAATTTTTCACCGTTTAAAAGATTTTTTATGTATAAGATAATTAATCAAAAAACGCTGACAATGGAAGCTTCTGACGATGTTACAAAATGCCAGCGGAGGCGGTTGGGTGATGTGTGTGCAGGCTGCTGAAAAGCGTTACGTAATTATCGTCAATGCCGTTTCTTGAATCTTTCCCTAAAAATCCATTCGCACAATTCTGTGTTCATATTTAAATGATAGAAAATGATGATCAATTTTTCCAAGTAGAGTAAAATACAGTATATATTTAAGCGTAGAAATCACAAAAGTTTTAATAGAAAATGTAACAATTTTTGCCACAGTTTATAAAAGAACTAAATTATGCATAAAGACAGAAATTTTAAGAAGGCAAACTGTGGTTTAAATTGATTTTTAATTAGGTACATGCTAAAGTTTTTCTGTTATTGATAAAAAACTATTTACTCTACTATTCATTATCAATTAAGAATTTGATAAAATATTGAAATAAAATTTGATAGAAAGAAGACACTTTTTAGTGATAATTGTATATTGTGACAATTTTTTAAATGTTTGACAAGGCTCCAAGCATTTTCCAAACACACGTTTGTCACTTATGACCTAAAATCAATGTTTATAGACCTTCTATATTCTTGCTATCTTTAAAAAACATAATTATCAATAGGACATAGATTTAAATATATGAATTCACGAGGGTAAACATCATGCCTAGAAAATCTAAATTTTATATTTTTTAGGAACTTTTCACGTTAAAGAAAATTTAGTTAACATAACAAATTTTCGTTAGTCTTTATTCCTTGTGTTGTCTGTATATTACACTCATAAACAAAGGTAACATAGCTAACGCAAAGTAAATTTGAAGCATACAAGAAGTACAGCAGGCAGAAAAATAAGGAAGGGCGTTTTTTAGACAGCAAGTTTCAAGTTCTTCTGAGGTGAAAGTTGCTGTGGTTACATAACTCTGAATTACGGCTTTAGCTATTTTTCTGCATTTTTTACTTCATATATCATTTTAGAAGAAAATTTAGAAAATCTGAGTGTTCAAGTAAATAATACTAACGGCTTAGAAAAGATGAATTTTGTTTAAAATAATCTAATATTGTATTTAGAACATCAAAATTCTATTTAGCCTAGTGCAATTCGCCATTTTCCAATTTGAGCAAATGAACCATTAAGCAAACATTTGATTATTTGAAGCATATCGTCGCATCGTTCGAGTATCTGAACTAGCAATCGATTGCAATACAACATCGCACATTACCGCCTCCCTGGTAAACAACAAACATCAGGCTTCAGGCGCAGCAGGGAAAATCGCGCTGATCACTTTACGAACGAATGGTTTGCTCACCGCATATCGATAAAACTGTCGATTTAAAAGTTAAAATGCTTTTGAATGGTGGCTAATTTCATCATAACATGTAATTGAGACTTTCCTTCATTAGTATGATTTAATTATTTTAATATTATAAAACATATAATTTCGCTTTAAATTTTGAGCTTTCGGGTTTGTATTTTATCAGTTTTGCTTTAATTACCAACTTTAGAACAAAACAAACAGCAGATTTGTAATTACAAAAAAAAAATTACAAAAATCTATAAGAATTTGAGGTTTTTGACTAAAAATAATGTTTAATTTTGCGAAAATTTCAAATTCTTGGTTTGTTTCTTGCTATAGTTATTTGTATTTTGCGAGAGAATGGAAAAATCAATTTAATTACATCATATTGATGAAGGCAAGTGAAAAATAAATATAAGTGACGCAATACTAAATTCATATTAATAGAAATATTTCTCATAAAATTCTATTTGAAATTAAACATTAATATAAAATAAAATTACGAGATTTTTATTATTTAGAACAATCTAAAGATATCTCGAGCCTTGCCCTGCTTTTATGGCATCATAAATTCCCAGTATTAGAATAAGGGCGTTGCGTAAAAAGAAAGATTTTTTTATTCGCAGGTTTTCAAACTCAGACAGTATTCTGTGTTTCAAGAGGTAGACGCAAATTGAAAAGCTTTAGACATATTAATCAAAATGCAAATTTTGAAGCAGAAAAATATTTATTATTTTTCCCTTGTTCAATAAACACAAAACCTACTCAACATTTTAGTATCAGTTTTTTACTAAAATTTCAAATAAAATATTTGCTAGTTAGTTTTATTCTAAAATTCTTGTGTTATTTTTTCAATTGAAGTTCAATTGATACGCATCAAACATGTCACTCATGTCACAAAAATAAACGTCACACTAACCAACATGGAAAATGCATGCTAAACAATGACAATTTTAACGATAACGTCGCTTTTATAACGCACAAACTGACTATCGCTATGCATATGAATTTGCTTTCGGACAGCAGGACAGTACTCTTATATCCGGTGACAAATTGGTAATTGTTGACGAAAAATGAGCGAAAAAAAAAATGAGTGACATTTCAGCAGAGTATTAAGGACATGAAAACATCAAGTGTTTTAAGTAGGACTGACTCTGCCTTTAACTTGTTACAATAAATTTTAAAAACTCAACGCTAAAATCTAAAGTCGAGAACCGTATTACGATTTCCAAGTAAGCGTCATTATTTCTCACATGCAATTAACATTATTTTACCGCCGATATTTCTAATTTATTAACTAATTCTTGCAATATCACTTAAAACCATTTTAGTTACGCAGTGTTAGAATGTGTAAAATTTAAAAAGTAGACACATTCTAGATCGTTGCTATCGCTTGCATTCGGGCGGCAGCAACAGCAGCAGTACGATTTACATATAAATGCCGAGGTCCTGTAGGGCACGCAGGACAATGGAAAATAGGAAGCTGGGAGAGCGTCGAGCGCGTCGAGCGCGTCGTGCACGAGCGCATGCAGGCGACGTGCGTGACGCTTTAAATTTATAGCGCACACATCCTGCCAGCTGATCTCCGCTGAGAGCTGAGGGCAGCGGGTGCGGCAGGAGTAAGCGCACAAAAGGCTGAAATTGAACTCGTGGTTTGTGTACATGCGAATGTAAGTGTAACATGCTTTTACGATGGGAAGGTTTTACATTAATTAACGAATAAACAGAGAACGATGTTGAGTTAAACAGAGAAATAGAAGAGAGCAACGTCAATAATTATGAATATGATTAGGAAAAATAAGAGTTGATTATTGAATTGTCTTGCATAACATTTTCTTGGGTATTCATTTTACTTCTATTGCGCAACACAGTTTACTTATTTATTTAGGTGCCGGGTTGTAATTGAGACAGTCACTTTGATTAATTTATTTATAAAGGCGTCAGTATTGTCGTTAACGTTAGCGGTGGCAGAGGAAACCTCGCTTCAGTATCATCCTCCGCTTAATTGTTGTTGCTATACGTTGGTATTAATTACTACCATTTACTCTACAGACTCTACTTAGTACTCTTGAAAACGTCGTCTTACATTAGAAATAAAATTAAGTCTATCAACATATAATAAATTTGAAATTTAATTCTGAACGTGTTTCCACATTTTTCAATTGTTTTTTTTTGTTGGGGAAACATGCATGAAAATTCGTAACTTGATAATTTCATTACAAATTCATGGAAACATAATAAATACATTGTTAACATTGTGAAAGTTTTGTGGATGCGTTGAGAATTTGCACAACGTGTTGACCTCATTTAAAATTTGAGATAAATTAAAATAAAAATGATTAACTTATCTAACCTATTATATGTGTATTAATGGATAACACATTAATAATGAATTTATAATAAAGTAGGAAACTAACAATAGGTAGTAAGTACAGACGATTGGGAAGTACAATCCAACTGTCCAGGCTCAGCAGGTAGCTTAGCAGAAATCACCTTTGTAGAACACAGACACATTCTTTATACTAACATGTATATCATATTATTTTGCCAAGATTTTCTCCCACGCGTGTGGTTTTTCCATCGCCATGTATTTTCTTAATAATCCGACGCCTAGCCCATCAAGTCTGTATCACGTCTGCACGCGTGCGACCCTTGTCCATTTCATTCCTCATTTCAACGCAGCGTGTTTTATTCCGTCGATATGCTTTTCTTCAGTCGTTATTCTTTTGTTGCGCTTTTAAAGCGCGTAACTTTATATGGGATGCGTTACGACGATTGTTACGATACGACCCATCTTTATCCTTCTACGTCAGGCTCGGCATCTATCATCTCGGCATTGTTTCGAGATTTTTTCTTTAGTCATTTTATTAGTGGATATACAAGAAATAAATACAAAAGGCAGAGAATATTCCAAGGTGTAGTAACATAAAACTTAACTGGAACTAGAGTAATAGTATTAAATTAATTTTAAGTCAAAGAAGAAAAATTAGAATAATAAACTTGGAATCAAATATATTATTGATGGCTGTAGATTAAACAGGCGTTTTATTGATGTCTAGCAAGGGTAATAAATGTGGAAATATTGCTCAGTGGCAGTAACGTAAATTGGCTTCTGTCTCTCATAACGTGTGAGTATTATTGCATTTTATGGTTAAATATTTACAAATGGATTATTAACTAACAAAATTCCCTATACTCGGATGTAAGAGTAAGTGGTAAATATCATGAATACACTGCAAATTTCCGATCAAGATTAACATCACTCGATTATTCATGATATTGTAAAAAAGGCCTTTTTCAAAAATTTTGAAGCGTCGATAGTTTTTTTTTTAAATTTTGATTTTAGTGTTGTCATTATTATTAAACGTTTACCTTTAATGTCTTCAAAGTAAAAAGTTTGTAAATTTTTGGGAAAAAGTGCAGGCGCTGATATTCCGAACAAATACACATTTGGAATGAAATGAAAGTATATTCACAACTATTTTCTTGTCTCATTTAATTTTTGACATAATTTTTTTTTCAAGTCGAAGAATTGATACTTAATTTGTAATCATTTGTACGTGACTGAAACAGTTTGATTTAGTCGACTCTACGCGCGGTGACCAAAATCAACGAAACACTAACAAAATTTACTTTGCGAGAAAACTTTATCAAACTGAAATTAAACACAATGGTGCTAACTAAAAGTATTGATTTCTAAACTTTCGTAGCGTTGAATAATAGCACAAATATATTTAATCCATCTATTTTTATCGGGTGCTTTTAGGATTTATTTTTATTTATTCAAGCGTGATGTTAAAGTATAGCAATTCTAAACCATATTAATGTCAATCAATTTAATCCGCAAATTGTAGAAAAGTTGTATAAATTATTCATTCAGAGTAGACTGTTAACCAAACTAATTATGATTAGCATAGTTTAAATGTAGTTTTAAAGAATAAAATGCATTCTTATGCAATGCAGGTGCACAAAGTGGTTGGATATTATGTGCGAAAAGAGCATGCCACATCCTTGCTCGTCTTGTGTCC
Organism: Diploeciton nevermanni; assembly: GCA_027575565.1. Classification (NCBI taxonomy): domain Eukaryota; kingdom Metazoa; phylum Arthropoda; class Insecta; order Coleoptera; family Staphylinidae; genus Diploeciton; species Diploeciton nevermanni. Next base: position 2,833,282 of record JAODIE010000002.1, on the reverse strand, counting down.
TGCACCGCATACTGATCTCGAACTGTCGAGGATATTAAACTATCAAGGCCTTGCATTCGCACCGCGTTCTTTCGATAAATCATTTTTCAAACTGCAGCAAATGTCGTGCAATCGATTTTCGATTAACACCAAGTAATAAATCAACGTTAAAACACTGAACATAAATTCCAATCATATTTCCTCTTTTTAATGCGATTGAAGAAGGTGTTATGCCGTTGAAATTAAATAAAATTCTTTCAATTTGCTTCTTTGCAATTTGTATGTTTTGCGGATGTTGAAATGAAACTTTTATTGATACATTTTCAAGACTTTAATAGAGCACGTTACATTTTCTAAGAAGTTATATGTTAATGCTGGGTAATAGAGAAAGAAGTTAATGATGTTTACTGCACAGCAGAGAACATATTGCTTCGTGCTGCAATCCTCCTCGCAACATCCGCGGCCACGATGAGGTCCCCGGCAAGAAATATCTCTCAAGCGGTCAATTCGGATTAGCGTGAGGTTTGCACATTCAGCAAAAAGAAATTTAATTAAAAGATTAAGTAAGAATGAACTTAAATAAATACCCTTTAGTCGAAAATTAGGTTCAAATTAATTTAATTCTGTAAACAATTATTATTTATATTTGTAAATCAATAACAATGTTAAAATTTCAACAATACATAAATACTATGAACAAGGTCTGTCTGTCGTGTTACCTAAGTGTTACTCGTCTATAGGTAAATTGATCAAGCCATGGCAAAACATTTGATACATTTGTATGAACCAATGAATTAATAAATAAAGACCTAATTCCGCAAACACCTTTTTTCAGCACATCTACGGCAATAACAACAACACGCCCGAAACGTTGTTGAGCAATGTAAACAAGTTGGTATTAAAATTGCACAAAGTAAACTGTTGGGCCATCTAGGTGATGCAAATGGAAATAATCCGGCAAATAAAATTGAGATAAATACAAATTCTTATAAGAATCAATTAAGAATTAAAAACTTAAATATAGGCAAAAGTAATTAGTATTACTAAATATTTATGCATAACTAGGTTTCATTAGAGATAATCAATATAATTATAAGTTCTAAATAGGAAAAAACTTACGCTATGTGTTACTCAATTAAAACTATCCCGGCTGGCGCTAATTTTATTTAACTCAACTCTTGGCAAATGCAGCACAACGCTGTAAATTAAAAATGATCTCAAAGTGGAAAACGTGGAAACAGAAAAATGTTGAAACACACCCGGCCAGTCTAGGATCAATGAACAACTCTAGCTGAAGCGATAAATTCTTTAGATTCTTCTACAAACAAATGTAATTAACTCTTCTGAACACCCCTAAAAAGGTAATTGAAAAATGTGTCCAAAAAGTGAAATGCGCTCTAAAATGGAATACTAAATAACAATTACATTAGTATTGATTCTACATATTCAATTAATTCATATGCTTCCAATGATTTTAATGGCATTAGATTAGTTTCAATTTCAATTGTGTTCAAGCTGATTAATTCACTAATTATCAGCCGCAAATAGTGTGTTTATTAATCAATTCCTGACTCATTTTCAATTTGGCTTACTCTATGATCAAAATAGAGATTCAGCTGGAGTATAAATTATCATCAAATATAGATTAGATTGAAGTTTTGATAATCAATTAGTTTTGTTGCTTATTTGTCTCAAAGCAATGACGGTAAATGGTTAACTTGCAATCCTAATATTTTATATCTTGTCACTGAGAAAAAAAGTGAAATCACCCAACTTGATAGAGACAGCATTGAAATTATTCTAGCACTGAAACAACAGTTTAGTATCATATATTTGCAAAGAATCGAATTTCGAGTATAGGAAAGAAGCAGGAAGAGAACAGAAATAAAAAATCAATACTAGTGCAGGGTAGATTAGTACATTTTTTGTTTTGCAGAGTAGAAATAGTAATAGGTTGGTATGTTTACCAAGGGATATATAAATAAAAATGTTGCAAAGACTCATGTCACACTTGATTTCATTCAATTTTACGAAAGCTTTAAAAACAAAAGATATCAAGACAAAATAGCTATATTTCATCAATTAATAAAAATAAACAACTATCACTGATTTGATCTAATACTACATATAATAAATACAATCCTAATAATAAAGCAATAAATGTGAAATAGACTTGTCAGTGAAATCATTGGAATCAATAAATATTGAAAATTAATAGAGTGGAAATAATGTTGAGACAACTTGCACTGCACATAAATCATAACAACAAAATACATTACCTTAATCAAGACTTAAAAGTTTGTTTTATAACATTCAGCACCTTAAAATAAATCAAAAGAAAGCTTTTTAATAATTTTTCTTTGCCAAAGAATCCGCAATTACAAAAATCTTATTTTTATTGCATCCGAAATGAAATGAGAAAGTCGCGAAGCACTTAGAACTTTGTTGACTTGCTATGGTTTGAAGACTTCTCAGAAGTAAAATTTCATATCAGTTCTATTCTGAAATAAAAACTGAAATTGAATCTTGCGACAAATGTTGGAACTTCAGAAATTAACAAAGGCATTTTTATTGTAGATTTTACAGCTAACTTGATATCAAATAATTTGCTTGTTACTTTATAAGAACAATTTGAACACAACTGACTTGAATTATTTTATGTAAATTCATTAAATATTTTAAATAAAACAATTTGTTTTGTTTGACTTTGTAACATTTCTCCACTTCCTAGAAAGTCTTCATCATTCCCATCTTAACTTGATTTTGAAACCTAACAATTTACAAATTAGCGACTCTTTAACTTATTCAGTTATGCGTACCGATAACGCCCAACTAAACTCTAACGTAGTGCAGAATAAAGTTCAAAGCACAGCCATTTGCGACATTTCGCTTCATTATGAATTATGAATGCTCACTACACTCACTATGCAGACAGTGAAAAGTCGGATGCAGAGCCGACATCCGCTAGGCTACGAATAGGTTGAGTCAAGTGAAAAGCTTGCGCTAAGTTGAAGTTTAGTTTGCCGTTGACACTGTCGTCTCTACGTTTTCTCATTACTCCTAGCCTGGCGCTAATGTTCCATTATTACTTTAAGCTTTTGCATCGAATTTCAGTGTCGATTTGACGTAATTTGCAATAAGCTGCTTTGCTCTAAATTGGTGCTGAATTAGTTAATGATTCCCGGAAATTCTGATTATTGTCCAACTACGTGAAAATTAATAATTTGTATTTTAGTCACCATCACGTGATGTAAATTGATTATTCTGATTGTTGTACAATGCATTTTTAATTAATTAAGTCCAGGATTATATCGTTTCTTTCGAGTGAGAAAAGAGTCAAGATGAACCAGAATGGAAAGTAAAGACGTAGAAATAGTTGAGAGGAAGAAAAGTTCCTTAATGCCATACCTAATTCAATTGTACGAGGTTATCATTGCGTCTGCATGAGGAAGTTTTTTTCGGATTTTATTCCGATTTAAGTAGCAATCAATTTCATCAATTTCCATTAGTTAAGAGCTTTAAATTGGTAAAATTTATGTAAATTAAATCCTTGGAAGCAACAAATATACTAAAAGATTTTAGAATTTTTAGAAGAGAAATTAAAATTGCATTATTTTCGAGTGCTATTCATCAAATTGTTTCTTTGCTGTCAACAATAGTCTAAATATTTACTTCATTGTAAACAATTTTGAACTTTCTCTAGAATATTTCAAATCCAGCTCTTAAGTAATATCCCTGATTTTTTATATTCTCGCATAAAACTGAGGAAAAGTAATAATTCTGAACAAAGATAGATTAAATTGAAGATATTTTATCCTCACTTTCAAAGCACTTCATGTTTGCTGAGACTGCGGAACTTGTGCAAAGTGTTACAAGACTCGAGAGTCACTTTAGGAAATAAGGTACATTATACCTTGGAATGAAAAGAGGTCTTGGATGCAATCTAAATAGCGCTGGATTTGAATACCCACGGTTAGAGCGTATAAATTTGAAATCAAAGCACGCAATAATATTCTCTGTTTTTGAGCAAAAGTTTTGTTTGTTAAAACATTTTTAGAATTCATTCATGTTAATATTGCAGATGACTTTTAGTGCTTTGACTTTGTCTTTATGTTGCAAGCCACTGCAAGCAGTAAATTTCCTAGTTCAGAGCTTAAAATCTATCATTCAGCAGCCAGCAGATTCTAATAGCCACAAAGCAGTTTAAACAGCGCACCATATCCTGCTTCAGTTGTAACAGTTTATGCAACTGATGCAATGCGATGACTAACACTCTTGCAATGGCTTGTGAAGTCTGTGGTTTCCTCTGGTTTACTCGTATATCCAGTCGTATCTCTTGCTGCTCTGTGGTTATTTGCTTCGAATTGGAGTGCTGACAGCACTCGGAAACAGTAACTGGAGTATTCAAGAAAGTGTATCAATTACTCTACAGCCATGTAGGCAACGATATAAACCGATATAAAACAACGAGACACACATTCTTAGATCACATTTATTGTGTTTTTGTCGCTGTTAGTGAAAAAATTAAATAACAGCTAGAATTGTTTAATAATCCGCGCAAATTGCTTTCAAATAAATTCATCGCACACGTTTTAATTGCATTTATGAATGCACGAGATGTATTCGCTTTGATTACTTATCCAACAAAGTTATCGTCGGCGTGAATTATCAAGTTGCTTTAATTATAGCTTGAATTATATTACTTTGATTGCAGCAATCCACATTACAATATTCATGCAAGCTAATCTGAACTGTAAATAAATATAAGCAGTCATTATATTTATATTTATAATAGAAATTCCGGTGAGCAATTCGATTGACAATAATTCATAGGATAACCGATTCCCAATTAAACTTATTTGGTTGCTGGAAATATATTGGTTGAAATATAGGCTGTTTAATAAAATTTCTCTATGTTTACTAAAAACACTAGAACTTTTCTTGGTAAACTATTTCCTAATCTTTTAGTTTTTCAACAGAAAAAGTGATTTGCATCTTTTAGAGATCTTTAGATCAGCGCTTCTTTGAATCTCTACGTCTTTAGAGCCAAAGTCTCAAGTTGAATTCTCACTAAAGTTCAACATTCATGAAGCTCATGTCTTTAGAGTGAAGCCCAACAGTGCACATTTTATCGAAGGCCCGGAAGGAGTTGCTTTAATAACGGACTGAATAAGGAAGAGAAAGGACAAGATCTTTCTTTCTAGAGGTAACATTTTCTGAAAGTATAAATGCTATGAAGATGTATTGAGGGTTAGAAACTTCATTATTTCTTTCAATTTTACCCGAAACGCTATTGAATTGTTCAATTTCTGATTAAATAATTTTGACTATTCTGCAAGCTGTAGTTGATTGATCAAAGGATCCAAATTAAAGTATACAATGTACTGAAATTGCTTTGTTCGTTGATTAGACTTGGAATTACTTGCCAGAGTTATGTTCTACTTGAATTTTCCTGGTGTTGTGTTTTTCTTCGGTGGATTTTTATATTAGATGTTTGTTTTACATCATTTTACTCGTCTCAAAAGTAACTTGTTATTCCTGGCTAAGTCGCAAAGAGGAAAACAGTACACCAAGCGCGTTGCGGTAGTGTTTCACTCTTTAAACTCCTCGGGGACTGTACTGATGTTAAAACAAGACAGTCCCCTCAGGCGTATTACTAATATACTGCGTGCACAAATAAAGAAAAATGTTTACTATTCAAGATTACAAACTCGTATTTTGACTTGTTCTTAAAACCTCAATAATATATCATAATTATGATAGTAATAAGTACTTAAACAACCCAACAAACAATTATTTATAGTTTTTGTCAGCAATGTAAATTTCACTTTAATGCTTCAATTAATGCTTTATTAAGCACGCTCAACACGCGCCCGACTGACACCTTGCTGCGTACGCTTTGTTTGCCAATTCTCGGAAATCAAACACATTTTTGCTGCCAGGATTCCGCTTTGTTTGCTATGTCAACTAATGTGCATATTTCGAATTGTTTCAGAACTTGAAAAACCAGATTATGACCACTAATTTATGGGTGGAGCAGGTTTGTACTTTGTTTGTTGTCTAACCACTTTGCGAATTTCAACTTCAACTTGAACAATTTCACGTTAATATCAACTTTGACCATTTAAAACTTTCGATAATTTTGAAACTTTTTACAGTCATGGTATGATTATAAACTGAGATGGGAACCCAAGGAATATGGAGGTGTTCAAATGCTGCATGTACCATCAGACCACATTTGGAGGCCGGATATTGTATTATACAACAAGTAAGTGCAAGAAATAATTGAAAATTATTTACTTTGATTTACCATGTATATTCACAATAATAATTATACGTTTAAAGTATTATATTTGTGGATTTTCATCAGTAATCATAAATAATTAAATTTATCGAGTGACAATTTGCATACTTTTAATTGCAACAATTAATGAAATAAAGTTTAAAACGTCTCGTAAACCAAAGACAAATCTTTCTGAACTTTTCCATAAAAGTAAAACTTCCTTATTAGTATGCCAGTTTGCTTCCGTTCAATCTAACTTCCTAAATAAGAAAGAAATCAGTTTAAGGTGCAATTCATCCTAAATAATTCTCAATTGTATTTATTAATGCAACGAATTAAAATAATTAAATTGTTACTCCTTGTTAAAGTGCTAAACAAAATATTATTTGTACGACAATTGTAATAAATTTCCATTTTGTAAGCCTAGAAAAACAGCAATATAAATAAAAATATAGAGCGTGCAGAAAGTCAAGTGAGAAACGTTATGGTTCTATGCTTCCTGACTGCTTTCTAGAATATTCTTGGACTCCATGGACTACTTATCTTTAGCTGGCTTCGTATGCGCGCGTTTGCGTGTTCAATGCAATACATTCCAAAACCTATAAAAATGTCAGGAGTTTGAAGTGTTAAATTTGCTGGAATTCTTCCAGCAAGACATCACTTGCATAACGCATAAACTCAACGAATTTATTTTATTAATTCACCTTAATTAACAGTGCCAGTAGAGAAAAAAAAATATTTAAAAGAAAGTGAACAGCAATCCAAGAATTTTAAAAAACAACAATTCAATAAAGATAAGAAGATTTAGCATTAGTGCATTCCTGATATTCTATAATTTTCTACTTTTCTCTTCTTGTCTATCTCTAGCTCAGCTTTTAAATGTGACATCAATATTCATTTAATTCTCAAGAAAGTTTAACATTTGTCAACTCAATGTTCTTATTCTTAGTCTTGATAAAGGAAACATCACCAGTTTGGTATGCGCACATTTAGAGCTTTCTGTGCCGAGATTAATTTCGACGCTTTCCTGCAATCTTACATTGCGCGTCGCAGTTGTAGGGGCAGGAGATGAAAAAACCATCAGGGTGTTTTACGAGCAGCTAGTTGTAATGGGCCGTTTTCACGAGAAATCCACACAGACGCACAACATTAAATGCTTAATAAAATTGTATTTAAACTATAGGTTTAAACCAATCATTGTCTGAATGATTTGTTTGTGATGCGTGTTTGATGTGAGAAGTGCATAGCAATTTTCAAAGAGATGCAAGCGTTTGTTGTTATAAGCGACGTAATCTGTCTTTTGTAGTTCCAGAGACGATGATAAACTCCGAGATGAAGCAGAATGCTTAGACATTTT